>DF358193.1:22092-67843 GCA_000787875.1 Solanum virginianum
AATCTATCATTAACTTTAGCTCGAGTCTCATCAATTAGTACCATATCATCTGCAAATAGTATACACCATAGAACCTGCTCTTAAATAGACTGTGTCAGCTCATCCATCACCAAGGTAAATAGAAAAGGGCTCAACATAGTTCCTTGATGAAGTCCCATCTCAATAGGCATATACTCTGAGTTTGTTCCCACTGTTCTTACCCAAGTTTTGGCTTCATCGTACATGTCTTTTATCATCTTAATATACATAATTGGAATACCTTTCACCTTTAGACACCTCTATAGGACATCCCTCAGAACTTTGTCATAGAACTTCTCGAGATCAATGAACACCATATGACGGTCCTTCTTCATTTCCCTATATTTCTCCACTAATCTCCAAACAAGACAAATTGCTTCAATAGTTGATTGCCCTGGTATGAATCCAAACTGATTCTCCGAAATAGATACTCCTTTTCTTACCCTTATCTCCACCACTCTCTCCTAGACCTTCATAGTGTGGCTTAACAACTTGATACCCCTATAATTATTACAATTTTGAATATCACCCTTGTTCTTGTACAATGGAACCATTGTACTCCTCGTCCATTCATCGAACATTTAGGCAGTCTTCATGAAAGTATTAAATAGTCTAGTCAACCACTCTATACCATCCTTGACCACGTTCTTCAAAAAATCTATCAGAATCTCATCTGGTCAGATCACCCTCCCTCTCTTCATCCTACTAATAACACATCTAACCTTCTCAACTCTAGACCGTCTATAATAACAAAAACATTAGTGACTTTCAAAGTGTGCCAATTCACCCAGCTTAATATCTCTGTCTCCTTTCTTGTTTAAGAGTTTATGAAAGTAAGCTACCTTGGCTTAATGGAAGTCTCATCCACCAAGACCTCACCCTCCTCATCCTTGATGCATTTCACTTGGTCCAAGTCATGAGATTTTCTTTCTTTCTCTTTAGAGAGCCTATACAATCTCTTATTCCGGCCTTTATCACTTAGCTCCACATATAGGCGCTCAAACACTATTGTCTTAGCACTCGTCATCGCCATCTTCGCTTCTTTCTTTGTTATCTTATAGATCTCCTTAAGCTTTGCTTTTCATCCTCATTCCTACACTCCAACCACTTTGTATAAGTAATCTTTTTAGCTTTCACTTTGCCTTGGAATTCGTCGTTCCACCACCAATTGCCTGGACGTCCACCAAAGGTCCCTTCTCGAAACCCTTAGTACCTTGGTAGCTACTATTCAAATTCACCAGAAGTAGTGTCCCATATATTGTTCACATCTCCACCACTACTCTAAGCCTCTAAACTGCTCAGCTTTTTTTCCATCTCTAGTTAAAGGGCAAGAGTAATGTCTCCCCATCTAATCTTTGGTAGAGCATTAAAAACATTCTTCTTCTTTTCTCTCTTAATCTCTAAATCCATCACTAGAAGCCTATGTTGAGTGGAAATATTTTCACTCGAAATAAGCTTAAAATTCTTACAAAGGCTTCTATCGCCCTTTCGGTGAAGTAAGTAATCACTCTTAGTCTTAGCTACCATACTACGAAAGGTAATCAAGTGATTTTCACTCTTCGAGAAACATGAGTTAGCAATAACTAAAGGCTTTGGCCAAATTCAAGAGAGATGTCCCACCTCCATTCCTCTCCCCAAAACCAAAGCCTCCATGAATATTTTCAAACTCGTTAGTGGTTGCCTAGATATTCCTATTAAAGTCTCCCCCAATGAAGATTTTTTTCTATCTCTGAATGTCTCTCACAACCTCATCCAAATCTTCCCAAAAGAGCTTTTTGACTTCCTCATCCAGGCCTACTTGAGGCACATAGGTACTAACTACATTCACTACAGGCCTACCAACCACAAATTTAAGAGACAGTATCCTATCATTAAACCTTCTAACCTCTACTATATATTCCCTAAGGTCCTCGTCTACTAGGATACCTACACCATTTTTATACCTAGAACCACCCAAGTACCATAACTTAAACCCATCTATGTACCAAGCTTTGGTACCTACCCATCTCTTCTCTTGAACACATGCTATATTAATATATCTCCTCTTAAAATACTTCACTAGTTCTTTGGATTTCCCTATAAGTGAGCTATATCCCATGACCCCATACTTAACTTAATTAAGCTTGTGCCATTCTTACCACCCCTACCCCTTACCTTCGACCCCAATCGACGACATGACCCTAGTCCACTGTTAGATCTTGATGCTACTAAACTAAGAACTAATAACTCACTAAGCTGCAAAGATCAAGAAGATACAATCTAGAGAAAACAATACAACCCCACACTACAGAATAGTGAAATGTATAGTAAACTACTAATCAAACCATCAAGTACAAATCAATATGAATAAATGAGTAAAGGCAACACAATATGATATGTAAGCTCATAAAATATAATAAATGGTATATATAAATTTATGGTAAATCTAAGGATATATGGTAAAAGTCAACACGATAAGCAAGAAAGCACAACACAATTATGTAAAGGGCAAGAGATAGAAGCCAGTAAAAGATATAATTGATTAAAATAAGAGATAACAAGAAATTGAAAGATATCACCTGGAGTTTTGGACAAAAAATAATGAATGTTGCTGGAAAATGCAAATTGTAGACTTCACCAGAAAGCTTTTTCGGAATCTATTTCTCATCAAAAAATTCACACTGAAGACAGACTGCAATTTTAACTGGAAGATGCGCCACTGGAAAATGTAAAGGGTCCTCGAATCCCACAAAATCTGATGGTCGCCAGAGAAGAAAGAAAGAAAGAAGAAAATTAGGGTTTCCTGTGTTTACAGGAATGAAAGAGTAAACAATAAGAAGAAGACCAACAGAAACCAATCGGATCTCACCGGATCTGTTCTAAAGGGGGAGAACAATGTCTATCGGTACAAAAGATCGATAGAGTAAGTTTAGAAACTTAAAGATTTTCAACAAAATCAAAGAGAAAACAACAAGAACAAGATTGGCAGAAACCTACCGAATCCTCCAGATCAGTTCTGAAGGGGGAGAACAACATCTGTGGGTAAAAAAGATCGACAGTGTAAGTTTAGCAGCTTAAAGATTTCCAATAGAAAGAGGAGTTCGCTAGGTGTTTATGCTATACTAAACAGTCTGAAAGTGTAATGCCGTCGATGGTGGCAGCGCCGAAAAAGGTTAGATGTGTTCGTCGAAAAATTAAATAGAAGGAATAATTAATATCACCACTCGCAAAATATCAACATCAAGGGTACATCAACATATTTCTCTTTTTTGTTTCTTTATTTTTAGTATATAACGATATGTAGGAAATTGGTCAGCGTTACTAGATGGCTCGACCAAAACCTGAAATTTGATTTCATATAAATAAAATAAATCTTACTATAATATTATTTAAATTTAAATGTATTAATCTTAATAAAAATAAATTGATATTTTTTTATACACGTGTCAAATTAACATGATGATAACACTTAACTATATTTCTTACAAGACAAAGTATAAGAAATCACTAGTAGCATAAGCCGAACATAAAAGGTTGGGATCAATTACGTAGGGAATAGTAAACATGTATTAAAAAATTGGGGTAATCTATTATTCTATAATTTATGAGTTGATAAAATAGGAGAATTATAAAATTAATGGAAATAAATAATGTTTATTAGCATAATTATAGATTAAATTCAATAATGGTAAAAAAGGAACTCAGGGATGCGTTTAATTGATATTAAATTCACATTATGAGTTATATCTCCTATTAAATTAAGTTAATCTTACATGGTTCGACTCGATAACCAAAGGAGAATAGTCATCTCTCGATCAACTATGGAGTTTAACATGGGTTCATTTGATTCCCAAATCTGGACCACAATTTAAAATAATCTATCCTTAATCCAACTGAACTCTCTCGAGTTTCAACTGTTGCAATTAAAAATAACAATGATTAAATCTAATTATTCCACTTTAGTGTCCTCTCTCTGAAAACTTGAAGATCTAATGTCAATCTATATTTGCAGCTGATAACTTGGACCCTAAACTTGGCTTCAAATTTTAAGCATGACCTTTAACTTTAATCATGCACAACTAGACACTTTAAATATCTAATTCTTAAAAAAAGAGTACGTGAATCCTTCCTGTTAAAGTGTGATTGAGACGCAATTCAGATGCATTAGGAGTGATTGTCGAGGCCCAATCTATATATATATATATGTTTATGTTTTTTCAAATTAAAATCCTATTTTTTCTTATTCATTCTAATTCTAGTACTCAAGTTTTTTTCTCTCTCTCTCATTTTGCATAATTTCTGCTCTTTTTTATGGAATGACTTCTAATTTTTGTATCATTGTGGAAAAAAGTTGTACTGAAGATTTTTGGTCTATAAATAATCCAAGTTATTAGTTTTTTTTGGATGAAAAGATGAATGATGTAATGACTCTCCAATCATTTTCATCTACTCAAAAAATTCTAGTGTTTAGAGATTTCAAGTAGTGACCCTAAGTTGTTTATAACTTGCTCGTGCTGATAGTTCGCTTGCCTGGTTGGTTGTTTCATTTTTATTCCCTTTTCTTTTCTTTGGAGCCCTTGTAGTTTGCATAGTTGATTTCAGTAAAAACTTTAGAAAGACGACCTCAGAATATAATTTGACGGTCCTATCAGCTTTGAAATGGTCATTTTAGGGTTGGGACATGGTCGAGTTAGTCCCCATGGCTATCAGTGAGAGTTTTTCCATTAAAAGTTTTTCCTTTAAGCTTTGGCCTAAGGTTGACATTGGTCAACATTTCCTTGAAATCATAATTGTATGAGAATTTCATTAGTGTGGTTAGCTTTGAAACATCAACTTTTTTCCAAAACAGCCTTTCGCGTATGCATTGAGGCTTTTGATCTTATTCCTAGCCTTCATGTGAATTTTGGGTTAAAATGGTGCTTTAGGTGTAGGATCCAGTTTTATCGAGATGACCATTTTTGAAATTTTTGACTACATCATTGAGTCTAAAATGCTAAATTTGGTGGGGTAGCATAGTTTATTCCCACACACAGGGTTTTGAATGAATCCCAAGTACCCTGTCGGAGTATTTCAACTCTTATGTTTCAGTTGGTGCAGCATCAGTTGGTGCAACTACTTTTCCTTCACTGTGTTAGCATGCAACAGCTACATCTGTGGAGACCAGTGATCATTGGTCACCACATTCGCATGATTATAGTTGCATTCGCAGGGTGATATCTGTGTGGCCACCGCATTCGCGGGGTGGGTTTTGCAATCATGAAGGAGAGTTCCCTCAACCCTCCATGTTCTACATTCATGGAGTTATTGTTCGGGTTGACCTATCTTTGACCACCTCATTCATGGGTTGGGTCCGGCATTTCCAGTAGTCATATAGGTGGTCTTTTAATTAAGACCAAACTTATTAGCAACCTTATTTCCTCCATTTTCAAAATCAATTTCTTGAGCTAAGGAGCTCCAATTTGGGTGATTCCAATTGCATTTGGTTTGGAATTGGTGTATCTATGTGAGGGAGTGATTGGAGAAGCTTGGATAGCATTGGAAAAAAGTATTTTTTACTCAAAATGGATTGTCTCTAAGCTTTAATTTTTAATGATAGTTTAAATTGTTGGGTTGATTTCTTCCCATTCGATCATCAAACTATGTCTTATTTTGGGATACAAGCTCTATAAGTCATTAGAACATTTTTTAAAGTTGATTTTGGGATATCAATTATAGAACGCACAATCACATTTAGTTCTGGTTTTGGGTCAATCTTTACTAAATGCTATTTTAGTGTCAAAATATTTGTATTGATGTGATAATCAATATTTTAAGTGTAGCGATAGTTGGAGGTGATTTAGGCATGAAAAGCTATCATGAAGTGGACTTAGAGCACACATTTCGGCTTTGAAGCAAGCTATGATATACTTTCTTTTAGATTTTGTTTCATAAGATATTGTTTTAGCATAAAATTCATGTATTTTGTATGTGATGGGTTAATATTTGTTCCTTCTTTCTTGTTTTCATTGCATCAATTTGAGCCTCAGGCTAAGATAGGTCTTATGAAACCCTTAGTTTAGTGGAAAAGTTGTTGTCTTTGAAATGGTATAACTTTCTTGTCCTATTTAGGTAGCTTGTTTGATGTTTTATGGTAGTAGGTGAGACTAGTACGTTAGAATAAGCTTAGGTTGGTCATTAGTTATTACAACTACTTCTTGTGGAAATTTCTAAGATTTAGTATCCATTGCTAGTGTAGAGGCTGTGATATAGTCTTAGTGTAGTGATTTTCACTCGATTAAGTTTATGGGTTAAGGTTCTTGCCATGCCTTAGGAAGGTACCCTTGGTATGGTCAGAACTTGAAAATTATTTCTGGTCCCTAAGCAAACTACTTGGCCTTATAACATTTATTCAACCATAATTTAACAGAGGAAGACATCAACAATGAAATAATAACTCAATAGGAATATGATACTAAAATACTTATAGATGAAGATCGCCAGCCAACCAAATCAATCACAAGACTAGTAAGAAAGAAACTAGCCAAAACACTATCAAATCAATCTCAACAATCTATTCTATGAAACCTCTATCACTACTATTTAGATTGTGTCGATGACAGGTTCATGGCTACCTCAAAATAAAATACTCAACTTAAGAAGGAAATAAAATAATTCCTCTGAAAACAAGGAGAGCTCACATAATTTGGAAAGAAGAAGTAGGAACTTCAATGGTGCGCTTGTTGATGTTGTCCAAATTACACCTCTCTTCGAAGGTATAAATGGTCGTTGTCAAAATTTATAACCTAACCAAGGTTAGAGTTGAACCTACAGGGAATATGATCTAGACCTAGATTAATTGTGTGTAATTTGGATGAATTAACCTACTTATCCCCCAAAAAGATGGGGAGGGTTGTAATTATAGTAATTAAACCTAAACTAGAATCAAGTGTCATGAATTTAGCGAGAGAAGTGACTTGGGTATTGTATTCCCCATAAATTCTTAACTTAGTATAGCCGGATAATCATAATCTCTTCTAGTGTGTAGTTGCAGAACTGGTAAGGTATATTTACACAACCCTTTAATCCTCGCAGTGTGACATTACTAACCCTTACCTTTTGTTCCACTACAACCACCCCTTGATTGGCTAGGTTGATTAGATGAGAGGGATCACATCAAATCTTGTTAATTATTCTCCTATGCTATTCATTATCACCTTGATCCAGCAAGTAAGAATAACATGAGTTCTAACATTGACCACCGTTAGAAAATATTCTAAATGAAGGAATTAATTAATACATGCATGCACACTTTTGAAGAATTATGAATTATCCTATTTTACCTTGCCAGTTCTTCATGGTTCCTAAAATCCTAGTTGTGAATATAGCTATACATGATTATTGTAGATGAGAGAATTATGTTATTGAATAACATAATCAAACACTTACAATGATGAATCGAAGAAGAAGAAATCCAAAATTCTCCACAAGAAATCACAATATAATAATCTCAATGTAAAAATCACAAAGTATGAGTTCTCAAGTTATTTCTGTCGTCTCTAGTGTGTTGCTCTTAAAAAAAACCTAAAAAACTTATTTATAATAAGTAAAATACAAATTCAAAATGAAATAGGAAAATTGAATTTTGAAACTTCGACGAGTGAGGTTATGGGCCATATGTGAACTCATGACCCGTACCTGCGCGTCGTACTATGTACTTTCCAAAATCAGGCTTCAACTAATAAGAACTTCTTACAGGCTGTCTTGTGACTTATGGCTCATAGAGGGTTTCTTTTGCTAAATTCTCTAAAATTTTTCAAAACTTTGATCCTTTCGACATGACCTTATCTATGACCCATCTTTATACTCATGACTCATAAGTGACTTCATCTGACAATACTTCAACATTCAACATGTTTTCTGATCTTCAACCTACGGAAGCACCTACGGGCACATGAAGAAATCTGTGCATTATCTAATAACTCGTGGATGTAATATATAAAATTTGGCCTTTTACAGGATTTGACTCACAAAACCAACCTATGGCTCATAAAGAGAACCATGGCCCATAGAGTTCTTTGTAAATCACCAAAAACTTCAATTCTGCAGAACTTTGCCCAAAATCATACTGAAACCTGTAATCTTATAAGATCAACATAAAAAAAAATCAAACACACTAATATCGCTTTGAGAACACATAAAATTCCATGTTTTAAGTATCAAAAGTGTTGTATTTTAGTAGCACATCAATACCTTCAACTTAAAATTGTTACTTGTCCTCAAGCGACAGACTCAATCTACATAAGTAATGTAGCAACACATAGACCTTAATCTAATGACATACATCATCTCTACATTAATCACAAATACCCAAACTAACACATCAGTGTATATCAAATAGTCATCAAACAAACTCATGCAGATCTATATATGTGACAGTGCAACTAAGACAAGTAAGATAACCATAGATTAGCCACAATCACTGATGTAGCATAGAATCAATAGTATAACTGAAGTGCCCTTACAAAAAGTAGTATCATATCTAACTTATGATAGTATTTTTAAATTCTATACTTGGAACCAACAAAATCACTCACACTCACAACAGATATTTGAACATTGCTCTCAATACCATATGCTTTCCCCTATACTCATGACTATGACTTTCGACTACTTGGACTAGGATCACTGTGGACATTCTTAGTTTGTAATGTGGTTGTAGGATTACTATAGGGCATTCTTGGTTTGTAATGTAGTTTTAGGGGGCTTTAATATGATCTTTTAGGAATATAGTGACTAATGACCCTCCTTGACACTGCATTATTCTACACTTTTTTTCCATACTAACATATTACTTTTCAATTCATTCTTCCCTTCTCCTATTTCAAACATTTCTGGGTGCCTTATTCAACCTTTTAAGATCATTGCCTTTTGTTTTCCATATTCTTATTCTTTTTAGCTCATTATTTAGGCATCTATGTGTTTTTCTTGCACCCATGGCACATTTTTTCCTTTTTTCATATATCACTAGATTCCATCCCTATTTAGTGTGATTTTCCTTACACCAACCACCCTCAACTTACACTTTTGGCTTGAGTTGAGGTGCACATTATCACACCTACAAACAAGGGCCACTTTTTGTAGCCACCCTCAACATAGGCTTTTTGCTTGAGTCGAGGTGCACAATATTCAAAGAAGGACCAGGGCCAAATTTAGGATTTCACATTTAAAGGGCTTCTTTACTTAGGTGTTTACAAAGAAATGGGTATATGTAAGACTCAAATATTAGGACCAAGGGATACATCAAGCATTTGGTTGGTTATTTAGGGTAAGTGGACAAATATAAACAATAGGCTAAGATCCTTTCCTAAACAACTAACCTACAGTCTTAGTCAGAGTAATAGGGCAAGTTTTGAATAAAAACACAGTATAAGAATTTTGCAAAGAAGCTTACACAAACTTGGACCTGATTACACTATCAACACAGAATCTCAAATCATATTTTTCATCACAATTAAACCTCAAATTATCAGAACTAGCACTATCAATCATTGATTTCACATGGTTGTTATCAAAACTATATAATGCAAAAATTCCAACGGGTATCATTTTTTAATAGACCTAACATATGCCACATACTTTGGTACAATATGCTATTAATACTACTTACAATCCTAAATATTCTAGTTTAATAGAAAAGAAATGTCCTTATGGAAAGAACACAGGCAAGAAAACACCCCAGACTTAAAAATTTTGATAGTTATAGACCATGGTTACTCAAACTTCATCGAGGCCTATAACTACCCACACCCCATCAAGAAAGATTTGCGTTATCTTCAGTGCAACAAAATATAACTAAATCAAAGAATAGGGGTCAAAATGAGCATACTTGGGTGTCTAAACGTCAGTCTCTATCTTGGGTTGCCTCCTAAGCAGTGCCTGATTTAGTATTGAGGCATGACTTAGGTAACTTGGTTGGTCAGACTTCACCAAGTTTCCATGCTTCCCCTGTTCGCACTTTCTCAACATTGCCAAGATATAGTTTGATTCTTTTGCCATTTACTTTGAATTTTGTGCCATTTCTCTTTTCCTACTCAATAGCCCTATTGTTGAAAACATGCAAAACTTTGAATAGCCCCAACCACTTGGACTTGAGTCTCCTAAGGAACAACTTCAATTTGGAGTTATATAATAAGATAAAATCTCCTAGTAAAAACTGGCGATGCTCAATGCAACGATCATGCTACACCTTCATGCTTTTCTTGTATAGGGAAGAGCTATCATATGCCTTCAAATAAAACTCATCAAGCTCATTGAGTTGGCTCAGACTTGCGTTCACTATATCATTCCATCCAGATTCAACTTTTTGAGAGCCCACATCACCTTATGGTGAAGCTCTAATTATATGTGATGTTGTCCGGTATGCCCATAATGCATTGTAAAGCTTTTGTGACTAGTTAGTCTAGTTTGCATTTACAATCTTGGACAAAATCTATTTAATCTCCTTGTTAGACACCTTAACTTGACCACTTGTCTATGGATGGTATAGTGTTGCCATGATATGCTTTACCGTATATATTTTAAGAAGAGCTTTGAATAATCTATTGTAGAAATGGTAACCTCCATTGTTGATGATTGGCCGACGGGTACTAAAACTTGAAAAAATATTTCTCTTTAGGAATGCTATGAAGCTCTTGCATTCATTATTGGGAAGCTCCACCACTTCCACCAATTTTGATATGTAGTCCACAGTCACCAGAATGTACTTGTTCCCATGTGAGCTAAAGAATGAGCTCATGAAGTCTATCATCCAAACATCAAACAATTCAATCACCAAAATGAGGTTTAAAAGGAGCTTGTGCTTGCAAGAAATACCACTTTCTCTCTGGTATATGTGACAACCCTTGGCATAATCATGAGAATCTTGGTGGATGGTTCACCAGTAGTAGCTACACTGCATGATTTTTTGTGCTGTCCTAATTCCATTATGATTCTCGCCCACTAAGGATAAGTGGAAAGTCTATAAAGTGCTTATCATTTCTACCTCTAGAACACACCGATGGATAATCCCATCCACACAGGCATAAAAAATATGAATCATCCCAGAAAAACATTCTCACATCAGATATAAACTTACGATGCTGGTGAGTAGTCAAGCCTGGTGGCACAATATCACTAACCAAATAATTTGCAAAATATGCAAACCATGGTTCAAATCATGACATGCTGCTGGTACTCTCTCATCAGGGAACAAATTATCAATGTCCACACTATTATCAAACTTTGCCATGGCCTAGTCCTCTAATCTGGATAAGTGGTCTGCAACTTGATTTTTAGTCCCCTTTCTATGAGTCATATCAAAGACAAACTCTTGAAAAAGAAATACCCATCGAATCAGTCTTTGATTTGGATCCTTCTTCACTATTAAGTACCATAATGCTGAGTGGTCACTATGTACAATGACTTAGTTCCCAAAAGATAAGATCTCAACTTCTCAAATACAAAGACCACTGCAAGTAACTCCTGCTACATGACAATGTAGTTTTTCTGTGCTGCCTTTAGGGCTTTGCTAGCATAATAGATGGGATGTAGAATCTTCTTTATTTGTTGTCCTAACACAACACCAAGTGCAAACCCACTTGCATCACACATAATCTCGAAGGGCTTTGACCAATCTGGAGCAACTATGATAGGTGCCGATATCAATTTTTGTTTCAACCCTTTAAAAGCTTTTAGACATATATCATTAACTGCGAACTTGGCATCCTTCTCAAGTAGCATGCACAAAGGGTGTGCAATCTCTGAGATGTCCTTTATAAAGTGCCTATAAAAACTTGAATGTCCTAGGAAACTTTTTACACCTTTAACAAAGATAGGTGGAGGAAGCTTCTCAATCACATCTACTTTGGCTCTTTCCACTTCGATTCTTTTGATGAAGATCCTGTGCCCCAACACAATACCTTCCTTCACAATGAAATGATAATTTTCCCAATTAAGAATCAGATGGCATTCTTCATATCTCCAAGTCTTTAAACACACTAATGGCATCCATGAATGCCTTGATAGTGTCTTCCATCATGTCTAAGAAAATTGACATCATGCATCTCTGGAATGTTGCTGGTTCATTACACAACCCGAATAACATCCTTTTAAATGCATATGTGCCATAAATATATGGGAAAGTTGTTTTCTCTTGGTCTCTAGAGTAATAGAGATCTGATTGTAGCATGAGTAACCATCAAGAAAGCAATACCAGCCTTTGCCTGCTAGGCAATCTAGTTTCTGGTCCATAAATGACATAGGGATATGGTCTTTTTTTGTTGATGCATTGAGGTGGTAATCTAAATTTACAAGATATAGTCTAAACATAAGCATGAGAGAAGATAGATATTATCCTCGGACTTAAGGACTCACCAAACGTTAACTTGAACAATCCGTCTAGCCAGATGGAGAAGAATCAATGTCCTATAGTCTATGCTAAACCTCCAAGCTATGACTGGTCTCATGGGGATCAACTCATTGCTAACATTTGGGACCACAGTGATGCCTCCCTTCTTTGGGACACACTGGATCAGAGTAGCTCATTGAGTTGGCTCAGACTTGCGTTCACTATATCATTCCATCCAGATTCAACTTTTTGAGAGCCCTTGGGACACACTGGATCAGAGTCACTAATTCACTGTTAGCAATCAGATATATCACACTTGTATCCAACTACTTAATGAACTCTTTGGCACGATTGGTTAGTAATCTTTAACTAGTTCAATTGCCAATGATGTCTGCAATTGTCCATCCAATTGCCCTTTTGAATTGTTTGAGTAGCATAATCAACATGTCCACCTGTACAACATTAAGATATATAGTAACAATGATAGGCAAAGTATTATTAGTACCCAAAAACATATACCTCAGATGGGCTGGCAAAGCCTTCAGCTCCAACACTAGTGGCTCCTCAAAGGATGGTCCAGTAAGTGGTGACTATTGATTCTTTAAGTCAAACTCAAGCTTAGCCTGATGTCTAGTGAAACCAAATACTCCTAGGGCCTTTACTATCTCATCATAGTCTAGGATGATGTCACTCTCAAAGTTTATTAACATAATTCCAAAATTTTAACACCTAAACTTTCCTCAATTGGTACCTCTGGTTACACCTTATCAACACTCTCAATGATAAAGACTATTTTCATATCATCAATTTTCTTTGTGTACTGGTAGACATTGAACACGACCTCGTCATTACCCAATCTAAACTTAAGTTGACCCAACTCCATGTCCACTAGATGCTTGTCCTGTAATGACTTGGTGTGTCAATTTTGGTATTATTTGTGAAAATTACTATTTTACCCTTTCATAAGTTACTTTGGACCTATTTTGAATTATTTGAATCATTGGAACTGAAATCTGAGTTTTCCATTTTCCCCTAAGCCTAATTCATGCCAATATGAGTATGAAAATACATATTTTGATGCGTATATCTATTTCTGATAGTGGTTGATTGAATTGAGGATTGTTTGGAGGCTTGAGTTGATTGAAATCTTATCTGAGTGCATTTTTAGAATCAAGGTAGATTTGGCTAACCTTTTTTTGACTAGATTTAAGTTATTGAGCATGCTTATGTGATAAATATGAGATGTGAATTGAATTATAAGATGATAACATGATATGGTTGAATTTGATGGGGATGTGATGTTAGTTATGCTAAATATTAAAGAAATGTCAATCCTCTTGATTAATTAAGATAAAATAATGTGATTTCAAATGATTGGGATATCATTATGATACTATGAGACTTATAATAGTTTTGGTTAATGCTGTGACTAAATGATGATGAGTGTGATAAGTTTGAGAGTTATGAGCCCATTTAGGTTACTGGTAGAGCTTGTTTCATGGACATCTTGGATATTAATGAGTTATTGATGAGATGGGATAATGTTGACCTTGTGGTACTAGTTCATATACATGGTATAACCCATTAAATGTATTGGCTATTATACATATTCTATCTTACATGGATTAGATGCATTAGTATGCACATGTCTCCAATCTAATTAGTTGCATTGGTATGCATATGTCTCTCATCTGATTAGTTGCATTGATATGCACATGTCTCTTATCTGATTAGTTACATTAGGATACACACATCTTATACTAGATTGGGTGCATTGGTATGCATAAATCTTATTCCTGATTGGGTTGCATTGATAAGCACAAATGTTGCATTGGTATGCATATATTTGATACATGACTGGATACATTGTTATGCACATATCACATTACATTTGCATCAACTAGATGTTGAGATAGTGGTTAAGGCCTGTGACACCTTGGGACACACTATTATGAGGCCCATAATGCCTTAAGATTTTGATTATGAGCTGTGATGCCTTATTATATATTTCAGTACATAGCCTGCGATACCCTCGGATTCTATCTTGTAGCTTAGGCTAGATAGATGTGTACATCGACATCATGACACAATGCATTCATGCAAAAAATTGCATTGCATTATTAGTGTCATGACCCAAACTAGGACCTAGATGTGATACAGCTCATGGGGGACCCAAAGCAACCCCAAGCAAGCCTCTTAACATATTATTACACATCCTTGGTCGCGGAAGCAATCAAACACAATAAAAGAATAGAAATAAGGGTATAGGGACTAAGGGAAAACCTCCATTTCATAAAACATCAAGAGAGTCAATCTTATAGCATCATTACATACTGTCCAACAACACCTTTAAACATAGAACTTACTGGGGGCCAATATAAGCAACCGGGCTCACCCTCATAATAATGACAATAGGTAATCTAAATTTACAAGATATAGTCTAAACATAAGCATGAGAGAAGATAGATATTATCCTCGGACTTAAGGACTCACCAAACGTTAACTTGAACAATCCGTCTAGCCAGATGGAGAAGAATCAATGGGAGCTCCGATTCCTACATGGTAGTATCATGTAGGCATATAGTATGCATTAGTACGTTTGAATGTACTAGGTATGTAGGATGAAATGCAACAAGATATAGGCAACATAGGCAAAATGCAATATCATAAGCAATGGATAACATAATAACAATATGTCATGTCTGAATGATGCTTGAAGTAAAACATACTTAAATAGAACATATTACATGTGTAGGAATAGACCATCATCATAGACCAAGCAACTTAGTACTTGGAATCCAAGGTAGACCACCCTTTGGAAGTGATTGAGGTACCAACCTCTCAATTCGTTGATGGCTTACCACCCCTATCCTAGGCGATTGAGGTTCTAACCCCTTAATTGGTTGATGGCTTACCACCCCCATCCTAGGCGATTGAGGTATAAACCCCTCAATTGGTTGATGGCTTACCACCCCTATCCTAGGCGATTGAGGTTCTAACCCCTTAATTGGTTGATGGCTTACCACCCCCATCCTAGGCGATTGAGGTATAAACCCCTCAATTGGTTGATGGCTTACCAGCCCTATCCTAGGCGATCAAGGTACCAACACCTCAATTGGTTGATGGCTTACCACCCCCATCCTAGATGATTGAGTTACCAACCCCTCAATTGGTTGATGGCTTACCACCCCCATCTAAGGCGATTGAGGCATCACCCCTAAATTAGCTTTGGTCAACTCACAACACAATAAATACTTCTCATGGAATCAACACATATATAACCTCCTTTCATCATCATAAAGTCACTTAACTCATGTGCCAAGCATTAGGCCTTCAACAACTCAAGATACATTAACTAGATATTTTATCAAACACTTGGGGGTGTCCAATGCTAGTGTAAAACCATGCAATTCAAGAGTGAAGCCATGCAAGAAAACTTAATTTAAAACCACCCACAAACACTTGGTAATACCCTCATGTAACATACATCAAAACCCTTCATTAAATCTCAAGATAGAACATCTCCCTAGCCATCCGACCACCCACAAACACTTGGTAATACCCTCATGTAACATACATCAAAACCCTTCATTAAATCTCAAGATAGAACTAAGATTCATAACTCAAAATATGCTTAAATAGTCATACTTTCACAATATATATAAAGGTGAAATATGGCTAAGTATAGGTATTTTCACGTATGAGAAGACTTAGGTCCAAGATTGAAAAGCCTTGGACCAAACTAATAAAACTGGGCAATTTTAACACTGAGCCGCACCGGGGGCGCGGTTCTTCATTGGAAATAGTCAACTTTGGAATTTTGAATTTTGATGCGGTTGCTATAAAATCGGGGTTAGAACTATTTTCCACTCAATTATCCCCCTGATCAAGAATATGAGGATGGATTTTCTATATCACGCATGAATTTTGAGATATATGAAAATTATGATTTTGGGCACTTTCGAGGCACATTTTTGGGCAACTTTTTGGGGTTGTTTCAATATCTCCCCCTTGGGAATATTTGTCCCCGAATGTCAAGGAAACGTATATAACAAGAGTAATCATGAAGAAATCAGTCTCAACAAGAATGCAACAACACATTTAAAACACCATTTTCAAAATCTCATCATAAGTGTCAAAATCACCATGAACTTGTCAATATAAACATGAACGCATGCAAATGACATAGGAGTTTAAACATAAGATTTGGAATCTTAAAAGAAAAGGACTTAACGTGTTATCACAAGCTTGAATAGAATGAAAGAGGTACGGATATTGCTTCTCCATGCTCCCTCCGGCTCCCCGAGATAGACTATCGACTTAACGATTCTTCCAAAGGGCCTTGACGAACACTACATCTTTATTAATCAACTTTTTCCATCCATCCATCCAATATCTCCATCGGGATCTTTTCCTGAGCCAATATATCCTCCATAACACCCACAACTTCAAAGAGTTCTATAGCACTAGAGTCACCAACACATCCCCTCAATCTAGAAGCAAGAAGAACTGAACGAACCCTATCCATATCCATAGGCATTCTCCATTCACATGCAACCTCATCAATCCTCCTCAACACTTTATAAGGACACAAATCTTAAACTCAGTTCCCTGTCTTTCCAAACTAGACCACACTCTTCATGGGTGAAGCCTTTAAATAGACCCAATCACCAACTTTAAATTCAAGATCCCTTCTCCTCACATTGGCATAGGACTTTTGATGACTTTGGGCTATTTTCAACCCATCCCTAACCAACCTCACCTTCTCCATAGCCTATGTAACCAGATCTGGACCCAACAAAGCCATTTGTCCCACTTCAAATCACCCAATCGATGATCTACAATGCCTACCATAGAGGGCCTCAAAAGGAGCAGTACCAATGATAGAATGATAGATATTACTAGTCTCATCAAGAACCTTCTTTATCAAGTCATCAACATTAGGCACACATAACCTACCTTGGTACCTACGGCCCCATCTCCCCCTGGGAGAAAACCTCCATCTTGCCATCGTCACCAAAGCCTTCAATTTTAACAAAGAGGGATCAAGATCTTGCTTCTTCTACCTTATCAACCAAGGAAGATTTTTGAACCACCAACAACCACAATACTCAAGCTCACCCTCATAGTCAACATGTACATAAAAAAAGATAGTCTTAGAACATAACATAAGGTCATAAGCATAATCCTTGAAATAGAGGACTTACCTCTTCCAACCTAACCCTCAATCTAGCCAACCGGTGGACCTCCCTAGCCATCCGTTTGCTACCACCATCAATATGAACTAGGCTATCCATCTTAGAACATAACATAAGGTCATAAGCATAATCCTTGAAATAGAGGACTTAGCAAAGAGCTTGAGAGAAGTCGTACTAGCCACGTGGAGGAGGATGATCAAGCGGGGCTCCAGTTCTTACGTGATGACATCATGTTGGCATAAAGTATGCATTAGTACATTTGAATGTACTAAGTATGTAAGATGCAATGGAACAAGTGATAAGCACTATAAGCAAAATGCATAATATAGTCAATGAATAAGCATATAGCAATATGACATGTATGAATTATACTTGAAGTAAAATCACACTTATATAGATATAATACATGCGATCTTTTTAGGATTCATTGTAGAACCATCCCCCGACACCACATCTCCTAGAAAGACAACCTCTTTCAACCAAAATTCACATTTCTCATACCTAGCATACAACTTCTCTTCCCTTAATCTTTGTAGCACTACCCTCAAATGTGCCACATGCTCTAAATAAATTAATACTTCATCACTTGAGACTGCCACAAACATGCCAAGGTAGGATTTTAAGACTCTATTCATGAAATCCACAAACATAGCCGATGCGTAAGTCAATCAATCAACTCCTCCACGACTCAAAATGCCCATTTCCTAACCTGAAAGGGCACTTAGGGATATCAACTACCCTTGTCCTTACTTAGGGACAAAATCCTAAATGAAGATCAATCTTAGAGAAGTGACTAACCTATTGAAGTTGGTCAAATAGATATACATCCTTGGGAGATGGGGTTACTCATTCTTTATGGTGACCCAAATAAGTTGTCGGTAATCAATACACTTTCTAAGGGAACCAACCTTCTCCTATACAAACAACACCGGGAAGCTCACTGGGAATGACATCAAGGAACTTATTAACCATCGAAACTGACCCTATAGGAAGGAACTTGGACCTAATATCCCCAACCCTCGCAAGATAGTAGAGACTCCCTTAGAAAATAACTCATAGGATTGAATGCATGAATTAAATCTACCCTTAACCACCATATCATGATTTTTCCACTCAAGAATGGGTTCACTAGGGATTTGGAATCTAACTCCATGGGTCTTACAAATAATGGAGATATATTATGCATGCAACTAATCCTCCACTCAAGAACGGGTTCACTAGGGACTTGGAATCTAACTCCACGGTCCTACCAATAATAGAGACATATTATGCATGCAACTAATCCACCTCAAGTATAATATCAAAATCCACCATATCTAATTCAACATAGTCACAAGACAAGATCTATGCAATATGACCACAGAACGATTTCTATGGACCTTTTTAGCAATAATAGACTCACCAATAGGGTAGACACTTAACATTCACACAACAACTCGGGACACACATGAAGCCCATGAGCAAATAGAGGAAATAATGAAAGAGATAGTTGCACCCGAACCCACCAATGCACATATATCAAAGTCAAAGGAAACTCCAACATATTGATAACAACATTGGACGCCAGATCCGCTCCTTGAACCTTTTGATCAACATGACCACCTTGTTCTTGAGGTCGACCACCTTTACATTTTTTTTGAGCATAAAGATAATCAATAACCTTGCGACCCTTTTCACCATATCCAAAGCAAACACTAGAGTTCCCCAACACGGGCCACCATGGTTCTTCCTATATGTAGGGCACTTGGGCTTGGGCCCTCCACCATTACAACCTTTACCCTTGAGGCATTTATGAGGACAATCATTTACCTTATGACGCATCTCCCTATAACTATAATAAGCATCCGTAATCTTCAAGCATGGGCCATCATTGTCATGACCCAAGCCTATGGCCTAGGCATGAGACGGTGCATGGGGAACCTAAAAGGACCTCAAGCAAGCCTCTTAACATATCATTACACATCTTTGGTCACAGAAGCAATAAAATACAATAATAATATAGAAAAATAGAGACAACAGGGCTAAGGGACAACTTCCATATCATAAATATCAAGAGGCAAGAGAGAGTCAAAGATCATATTATTACACATGACATGTCTAACAGCACCTCTATTACATAGATAAGAGTGTGGGCAAAGACAAGCAACCAAGCTCACCCTCATAGTCAACATGTACATAAAAAAAGATAGTCTTAGAACATAACATAAGGTCATAAGCATAATCCTTGAAATAGAGGACTTAGCAAAGAGCTTGAGAGAAGTCGTACTAGCCACGTGGAGGAGGATGATCAAGCGGGGCTCCAGTTCTTACGTGATGACCTCGAACTTGAGGACTCACCAAGCTTATCTCTGAATTATCTCACTAGCCACATGGAGGGTGATCAAGAGGAGCTCCGGTCCCTACATGGTGATATCATGTTGGCATAAAGTATGCATTAGTACATTTGAATGTACTAAGTATGTAAGATGCAATGGAACAAGTGATAAGCACTATAAGCAAAATGCATAATATAGTCAATGAATAAGCATATAGCAATATGACATGTATGAATTATACTTGAAGTAAAATCACACTTATATAGATATAATACATGCTCAAGGAGAGACCATTATTAGTGCATATCCAAGGCCTATCACCCAATTGGAGAGGCAAATGAGGTACGAACCCCTCAATAGGTTGATGAGGTAGAAACCCCCCAACATGGTTGATGAGGCACAAACCCCTCAACATGGTTGATGAGGTAAACCCCCCAACATGGTTGATGGAGTACAAACCCCCCAACATAGTTGATGGAGTACAAACCCCCAACATAGTTGATGGAGTACAAACCCCCCAATGTGGTTATCAAGGTACTCTAAGGTAGACCACCCCTTAGAAGTGATTGAGGTACCAACCCCTCAATTAGTTGATGGCTTACTACTCTATCATATGAGGTACCGACCCTTCAATTGGTTGATGGCTTACCACCCCCATCCTAGGCGATTGAGGTTCCAACCCCTCAATTGGTTGATGGATTAGGCTTGGTTAATTCCCAGCATTATAGATATAATATCATATATAAACATTCCTTTCACAATCATATAGTAATTCAACTCATAAGACATGCATTGGACCTTTAATTCCTCAAGAAATCATAATCCGAACATTTTATCAAACACTTAGTGGGTGTGTAGTGCTAGTATAAAATCATGCAATTCAAGCGTAAAATCATGTTAGAAAATTTAATTAAGAACCATCAATAGAAGCTTGGTAATACTCTCAAGCCATATACATCAAAACCCTTCATCAAATCTCACAATAGATCTTAGATTCATAACTCAAAACATGCTAAAACAGCCATCTTTTCATAAAACCCCAACATCATGTGCAGTGAAATTCGTAATAGATAAGACCCATGTGTAAATCAACTTTAAATTATGCAATTTTAGACAAAAAAGAGCTTGGGTTCATGGGTGAAAGGAAGTCATGCAAGAAACCCATATACCTTGACTTTGGAGAATCCTTGAAGAAGACTGGAGATGGAGACTTGAAGCATGAATGAGAATCTTAAGATCTGGATGAATTTTTGAGACTTGAAATTAGAGATAAAATATTGGCTAAGTGTTTGAGTGAGTATTTTGGAAGGTCTTGAATGATATGAGGGTGAAATAAGGCTAAGTATAGGCATTTTCACGCATGGGAACACTTAGGCCTAAGACCCAAAAGCCTTGGACCGAACTTGAACAACTGGGCAAAATTTATACTAAGACGCAGCACCACACTGGAAATCATATTTTTTGCGAAGATGAAATTGTGATTCGTTTGCTCTAAAATTAGGGTTAGACCTATTTCCCACTCAATTTGACCCCTGAACAAGAATATGAAATCAAATTTCCTATATCACGCACGAAGTTTGAGATATATGAAAATTATGATTTCAGGAACTTCCGAGGCACATTTTCAGGCATTTTTTGGAGACATTTTAATCATGGAATCTACAATATCTTGGGCACCTAGGATAAGGTTCTACATGACCCCCACCTTTGGGACTTTGGAACTTTTCTTCAAAATGGGCCCTCTTGGCCTCCTTACCATTTCTCTTCCTCATCTTACCACTTGAAGTCTTGGGGGCACTCATTGATTGAGGTGAGTTGACAATTTTGTCATTGCTTTGGCCAATACCTATAGAGCATTGCGAACCTCCACATTTGATATATCACCATCCTAAGTGGCTTGAAACATATTCTGAAACACAATTTTTAAAATAAGAAATAACCCTTAGGGGACTTAACTCTATCACATGACATCTTTCAAAAAAAAGGAAACATTTCCTAAAACGCCTCATAGCCTCTCATTCATAGTCGTGGTACACTTCACAACCATGAATAAGACTCTAATCGACGTGGTGTGTTGGACTTTGAGGACCATTAACAACCTAGTGCTCTGATACCAAGTTTGTCATGACCCAAACTAGGGCCTAGATGTGACACGGCACATGGGGAACCTGAATGAACCCCAAGTAAGCCTCTTAACATATCATTACACATCCTTAGTCACAGAAGAAATTAAACACAATAAGATAATAGAAATAAGGGCATAGGGACTAAGGGAAAACCTTAGTTTCATAAAACATCAAGAGAGTCAATCTTATAGTAGCATTACATACTTGTCCAACAACACCTCTAAACATGGCCCAAGATAAACAACCGGGTTCACCCTCATAATAATGACAATAGATAATCCAAATTTATAAGATATAGTCTAAACATATGCATGAGAGAAGATAGATATTATTCCCAAACTTGAGGACTCACCAAAAGCTAAGTTAAATAATCCGTCTAGCCACGCAGAAGAGAATCAATGGGAGCTTCAGTTCCTACATGGTAATATCATATAGGCATAGAGTATGTGTTAGTACATTTGAATTTACTAGGTATGTAGGATGCAATGTAACAAGAGATAGGCAATGTAGTACCATGTAGGCATAGAGTATGCATTAGTACATTTGAATGTATTAATTATGTAGGATGCAATACAACAAGAGATAGACAACATAATTGAAATGCATAATTAGGAAATGGATAACATAATAACAATATGTCATGTATGAATGATGCTTGAAGTAAAAATGCTTATATAGAACATATTACATATATAGAAATAGACCATCATCATAGACCAAGCAACTTAGTACTTGGAATCTAAGGTAGACCACCCCTTAGAAGTGATTGAGGTACCAACCCCTCAATTAGTTGATGGCTTACTACTCTATCATATGAGGTACCGACCCTTCAATTGGTTGATGGCTTACCACCCCCATCCTAGGCGATTGAGGTTCCAACCCCTCAATTGGTTGATGGATTACCACCCTCATCCAAGGTGATTGAGGCATCACACCTCAATTGGCTATGGTCAACTCACAACACAATAGATACTTCTCATGTAATTAACATATACATAACCTTATTTCATCATCATAAAGTAACTTAACTCGTATGCCAAGTAATAGGCCTTTAAAAACTCAAGATATATCAACCAGACATTTTATCAAACACTTGGTGGGTGTGCAATGCTAGTGTAAAACCATGCAATTCAAGAGAGAACCCATGCAAGAAAACTTAATGTAAAACCACCCACCAACACTTGGTAATACCCTCATGTAACATACATCAAAATCTTTCATCAAATCTCAAGATAAATCTAAGATTTATAGCTCAAAACATACTTAAACAGTCATACTTTCACAAAACCCCAACATAGTTCATAGTAAAATTCATAATAGAAGACCCATAATCAAAATCAACTTAGAAACATGTAATTTAGGTATAAAGAAAGCTTAGGCACCATAGGTGAAAGGACCCAATGGTTGAAACTCACATACCTTGACTTTGGAGAATTCTTGATGAAGATTGGAAATGGAGACTTGATGCTTGAGTGAAATCCTTAAGATCCAAATGAGTTTTGGGACTTGATATTTGGGGGTGAAATATTTGTTTGTGTGCTTAAGAGAGTAGTGGGGAATATCTTGTATGATATGAAGGTGAAATATGGCTAAGTATAGATATTTTCACGGATGGGAAGACTTAGACCCAAGAATGAAAAGCCTCATACTAAACTAATTAAACTGCAATTTTAACACTGAGGCGCGCCCCTAGTGCGTCGCGCCTGGGGCGCAGTTCTTTGCTAGAAATCATCAACTTTAGAATTTAAAATTTTGAGATCAAGAATTTTAAAATTGGGGTTAGACTCATTCCCCACTTAATTTTTCCCTTTGATCAAGAATCTGAAGTTAGATTTTTGATATCACGCATGAATTTTGAGATATATGGAAATTATAATTTTGGGTACTTTTGAGGCCCATTTTTGGGCACCTTTTTGGGATTGTTTCAATTAGATGGGTTCACTATTAGTGTTGAAAGAGCCTCTCCAAAAAGACCTTCTGCATTTCAACCCAAGTAGTGATTGAACTCTGTGAGAGCCTAGATAACCAAAGTGTTGCTTCGCCTGTTAGAGACAATAGGAAGACATGGAGCCTAAAGGATTCTTTGTTATTACATACTTGTTTCATTTCTCTTACCTAGTCGGTTGAACCCGTTGGGTGCATTTCGGTATACTCACCCCTATTTTGTTTCCTCCTTACTGATAGTGCATAGAGTTTAGGACAAGTTAGCTGATAATTCATCTGAGTATTATTTATACCATCCATATCTTAGCGGTGAGGTTTAGACATTGAGTTACCATGGATCTTTGGGTCTTTTTATATTTCTTTTTTCTCAAACTATGTATCAATGTTATGAGACAACATTGTATTTTCTTTTAAGATAGTCCTAATTACCCTTTAATATTGTTTTAGATACTCTTGTGATCATGACACCACGTTTTTGGAGATTTCTTATTTCATATGAGTTTTTTCAACTTTATTTATCTTTCCTTAGTTGCGGTCTATTTTGGATCATTACACATCCATTGGCTAGGAAGGGCCTTTCTAAGATGATTGGGACTTCAAAGTCAACCTCATAATCAAGAATCATGAAGTCTACGGTGAATATAGACTTTTCTACTTTTGACGAGAATGTCGTACAATATCCCCACACGCTTCTTCATATTCTTGTTAGCCATTAACCACCGCATGCTTGTTGGAGTAGGGGCTCCTAAGCCTATCTTCTTAAATATTGCAAAAGGTATTAAATTATTGATAGCGCCTAAATCACATAATGCCTTTGCAAATTTCACATCTACAATGGTGCAGGGTATGGTAAATGTTCTAGGATCTTCTTTCTTTTACACTAAGGACTTCGCTACAATTGCACGGCAATGCTAAAGCTCTTGAGAGAGCTCTTGGTCACAAATCTCTGTTTCATCACCAGGTCCTTCATAAACTTTGTATACCCAAGAATTTTCTCCAATGCCTCAATGAGAGGGATGTTGATCATAAGATGCTTCAACATAGAGATGAAGTGCTAAAATACCTTTCTCCTCTATCTTTTTAAGTCTGAGTGAAAGGAGGGGGAAGTCTAGGTATCGGTTTCAACTTCTTTGATGTTACTACCTTATCATTTACCCCATCCTTGGCACTAGCATCTTCGATCTCTGCATTTTTGCTATCTATCATCTCCTCATGAACCTCATCATTATCAACTGGCATTAGTGGGTCAATAGTCTTCTTGTGGCAACGTGTTGTCACTGCTATACACTACCCCTCGTTCTTTGGATTATGCACTATGTTGCTTGGAAATGTACCTTTCTAACACTAGTTTAACTGAGTTGATGTCTAACTAAACTATTGCTCTAGCTGCTTGATAGCAACATAATGAGACTTGATCTTCTATTTAATGCTAGAGATGTTAGATTTTATCCCCTTCAAGGTCTCATCCTTAGTGTTACCCTTCTTAACATTCTATCAAATATCTCCTCAATCCTCGAACTACCAACCCCAGTTTCACAATTGTGTGGTGGAATATATGGACCATTCCTATAACCATCTTTTCCTCCCTAATTAGCATCTATGTTCGGGCCCCTATTCTTGTCATAGTAGCCACCTCAGTTGTTATCTCTGAAAGCACCATCTCAATTGAAGCTCCAACATTGATTACCTTGACTTTAGCATAAATAGTCCTGATTGGACCCTTGGGCGTTGGTTTGGAAACCCCCGATCTAATCAGTTACAAAGCAAGTATCCTCCTCATCGTAGGGCTCCTCATATATGGGTGCTTAAAGAGGCTGATGATTGACTACATTGCAAGGTTATGGGTCATATGTGAACTCACAACCCATACTTGAGCATCGTACTCTACACTTTCAAAAATCAGGCTTCAACTTACGAGACATTCTTATGGCCTATCTTCTGACTTATGACCCATAGAGGGTTTCGTCTGCTAATTTCTCTAAAACAGTACTGATCCGAGCTAACTCTTATATCATCTCCTCATTTATCTTTGGGTGCTAAGAATTTGTATTAACTGAGAAAGAGCTTTTGGTCATTGACTTATCTCTCGAGCCCCATGTACGGTTCATCTTTGCAATTATTTCCAATCATTCAACCATAATAAAAAAATGGACAATCTAAGAATGAGCCACCGGTGATTATGTCAGCCACTGCTTTACAATTAAAGTGCCTAATAGAACATCTCCACCAAGGAATCTTCAACAATCATGTCGTCCGGAACACTCCTCAAACACTTAGTAAATCATTCCCATGTAGAGCTAATTAAATCACCAGGCAACTACTTGAAGTTGTTGATCTAATCCTTCAACTTCAGCTTCTTCGGCTTAGGAAAGAGCCTCTCCAAAAAGACCTTCTGCATTTCAACCCAAGTAGTGATTGAACTCTGTGAGAGCCTAGATAACCAAAGTGTTGCTTCGCCTGTTAGAGACAATAGGAAGACATGGAGCCTAAGGCACCAATGGACAGATTTGTATTCCCCATCATACTCTTGCGAACGAAGATGATGTTGTTTAGATGGTTATGCGTATTCTCTGATGGTAAGCCCACAAACATCCTTATATTCTGTAGAATTTGAAGTAACTCCTTGAAACAATAAATTTTGTGTCATCTAGTAAAGGAGGTAACACAATAGATCCAGTGACATCCATTGTGTGTCAAGCTTGCATTGATTCCATATGTTAGCAACTACTTAAAGATCTTGTAGTGGTGGATTCGAAACCTCAAGTGGTGGAGGTGGGTTATCATTATTTGGATTTAGTGTTGTATTTAAGACATTATTTACAATATTGTTCACATTATTTTGGGCTATTCTTCTCAATGATTTTTTTTAGATATCTAGGTTAAACTGAGTCAAGGGACTGCCTCAACTACCAGTGTTGTGCATACACTACACCTGTAAACTAAAACAAAACAAAAACAATAAGAAACATAAAATAAGGAAAACATGGATTAATTCACAAATTACCCAAATTAAACAAGTGTAAAAGCCATATTCCCCAACAACGAGGCCAAAATTTTGATGTCGCCCAAACTACACCTCTCTTTGAAAGTATAAGTGGCCATTATCAAAATATATAACCTAACTAAGGTTAGGCTCGAACCCATAAGGAATATAGTCTAGACCTAGAGTAATTATGAGCAATTCAGATGAATTATCCTACTTATATCCTGAAAAAGGGAGGGGGTAATTGCAGTATTTAAACCCAAACTAGAAACAAGTGATGTGATTTTAGTTAGAGAAGTAACTAGGGTATTATTTTTCCCATGAATTCCTAACTTATAATAGCCAGATTATCGTAATCTCTTCTAGTGTGTAGTATGCAAAACTAGTAACTTATGTTAAGAAACCCTTTGATCCAGATGAGAAGTAAATTTCACTACGTGATTTGATCCATGCACACAGTGTGAAATTATTAACCCTTACCTTTTGTTCCAGTACAACCACCCTTTGATCCGGTTAGGTTAATTAGACGAGAGGGATAATATCGAATCCTGTTAATTATACTCTTATCATATTCATTACCACCTTGATCTATCAAGTAAGAATTAGGCGAGTTCTAACATTGGCCACCATTAAAAAGCATTCTAAATGAAGGGATTAATTAATGTATGCATGCACACTTTCCAAGAATTAACAAATTGTCCAGTTTTACCTTGCTAGTTTTTCATGGTTCCCACAACCCTATTTATGGATTTAGCTATGCATGATCACTGTAGATAAGAGAATCATGTTATAAAATAGCATTATTAAACACTTACAATGATGAATCAAAGAACGGGAAATCCAAAATTCTCCATAAGAAATCACAATGTAATAATCTCAATGTAAAAATCACAAAGTATGAGGTCTCACGTTGTTTTTATCCTCTCTCGTGCATCTTTCTTCAGAAAAAACCTAAAGAACCTATTTATAATAAGTAAAATAGAAATAAAAAATGAAATACAAAAACTAGATGCAACAACTGCTACAGGCAAGGTTATGGGTCATATGTGAACTCACAACCCATACTTGAGCATCGTACTCTACACTTTCAAAAATCAGGCTTCAACTTACGAGACATTCTTATGGCCTATCTTCTGACTTATGACCCATAGAGGGTTTCGTCTGCTAATTTCTCTAAAACTCTTCAAAATATTGATCCTCCAGACATGACCTTATCTTAAAGCCATCTTCAGACTTACGACTCGTAATTATCTTCGTCTAACAAGACTTTAGTATTCAATATGCTTTCTAATCTTCAACCTACGAAACCACCTATGGGCCATGAAAAAATCCATGGCTTTTTGACAACTTGTGGATATAACATATAAAATTTGGCCCTTCACCGGATCTAATTCATAAAACCCACCTATGGCTTGTCGAGGGAACCACAGCCTATAGAGTCCTCCATAAATCACCAAAAACTTTAATTCTATAGAACTTTGCCCAAAATCATTTTAAATACTATAATCCTGTAAAATCAATATGAAAACACCTAAAACCCACTAATATCCTTAAGAACACACGAAATTCCAAGTTTTAAACATCAAAACAGTTGTATCTTAAAGCACATCACTTGCTAAAGGACTCTATCACTTATATCTACATCACGAAATGATGCAAGCCCAAATGGATATCAGTATATTAAATATATAGGTATGTACAATGAGAAAATAAAATAGATATCAAGAAGAATACTATCAACTCAGATAAATCAAATCAACAAATAATAAAATCGACCAAGATGTCATAAGTCTAAAGGAAGAGAAAGGTTTAGTCAAAGACCAATCATATACAATCCAATCTAATCCAATTAGTGTACTATTAAGACCTATTTGATAGTTTATCTAATCGACAACCATTACCTATAACCTGATGATGATACAACAAAGCTGTGTCATTTTCCATCCATCTAATACCTTGATAGTGTAAGAGACGATCACAATCAATCAAATCAAAACCTTTTTAAGGACTTCAGAGTTATGGCCCCTTTCTTTTTCTATGCTGGTGACATAGTTATTGAGTTTGAGTTAGACTTAGCCTCACTTAATTTAGTGCTCGATACTCCTCTCATGACTCAATGCTTATAAGACAATCAATTCCAATTAATAAGTCTCTTATAGATTTTTTTTAATTCATTAGAGTTATCACAATCAAGTCTTTTGGTCCATAAATCATCAAATGAACTCTCAATCATAACTTTCAAAGTGGTTTAGAAAATCATTTAAGAGGACTATCAATTTAGCTTAATCATTGAGTTAAGTTTATAAGGACTCATGGGACCATTTAGTTCTATCAATTCTATTATCATATTCACAACACAATCACAATTAACGTTCATTATGTCAAGGATTTAGGCTCATCCCCTAGGTTAATTCATGCAAATTTTAGTCAACTAATATCTAAGGTTTATACTTAAAATAGATGTTCAAATCATTTGTCCAAGAAACAAGTTCATGAAAATATTTGTTATGTAATATTACGTAATATATATATATATAGCTTCTATATGGTGATCTCAAACCTTTTTTGGCGTATTAGGATTGTTGGAATAGTTATGGGCGGTTTTGGTTGAGATTTATGCGAGTTTGTGAGTTAATGAGAAGTTATAACTACAAAAATGAGATTTTTGATAAAATCTAACAAATGGTCTTAGAATGGGATTCTAACTGTTCCATCAATTTTAGAATGGCCGATTTATGCTAGGAGGGTGTTTGTTCCGAGGATGGAGGATCGAGTATGATTTTGAGCTAAAAGTTGCAAAATGAGCTCAACGAGAAGCTAAAAAGTGTGTTTCTATAAAAATCCAATGAAATAGGCTGGGAATAGAAATTTGATAGCGTGGTCAGCTCTAGAACTTCAAAAATAGTCTAAAATGACCATTAGTTGGTAGTGGGGCCAGAATAAGCGTGTATAGCCTACTAATACTGACATATGTGACCACGAGACTATGTATTGACTATATGTTGTACTGTGGCTTGATTTTGGCATAGATATGAGTTCTTTTAGCTAAAATTAGCTAGGAAGAAATGGGACTCTCTTTTCTCCATAGGATACTCCATTGAAAATTTTGACCGCACCATTAGATTCAAAATGTCAAAATCCATATTGTTACACTATTTATTTGCGTAAAACAAACATCAGACATCCTGGGAATGCCCGGGGAAGTTTTTAAGAATTGTTGGTGCCAATAGTAGGCACATAGGCCCATGTCTGCGCATGCACGACATGGCACAGGCGCATAGGCTTACGTAATTAGATACAAAATTATCTATTTTTGAAATAAAAATTAAAGTAGAAGATCTTCTAGCCCCTTATCTCCGTGGAGGGAAAACCAGACTTTGATGAATAAATGGAAATTTTACCTTGTCAACTTTTGAAGGGAATTTTATGAAGAGAAATCTTGGATATATGGTTCATCCGGGGAGTGATTAAGCTTCAAGAAATAGTAAATTGTTTGAGCTTATGCGCCTGCATCAACACGGTATGGCATGGGTGTGGCCAAGCCTATAAAAGGCCTGGTCGCAATGACACTTGGGTAGAAACTTTAAATGGCCATAACTTTTGATCTATAGCTCTGGTTTTAGCAATTCAATAATTTCTGCGACTAAAACTTTTTCAAGGAACATCGTGGTGAATTTGAATTTAGGATTTGGTGCATATTTTGAGGTAAAATCACTATTTAAATTTAATTTCATTCTTGGAATTTGTGAAAACTTTGCATGTTGATTTCTTAGCTGATTCTTGAAAAATTTAAATGAAACTGGAGTCTAATTTTTTTTATTTTTGAGAAAAATGTTATGGTATGTGTGATGTTTCCTGATTTTGTTTGGTTTTCGAGAATTTTGATCGAGACAAATTTGAAAAGAAAGTTTTTTTTGGTAAAGTTTTTAACTTGATTTTTGTGCCATTTCTCGATCTTCTAGGTTTCATTTTGGGATGAACTTTTTATTGTAGACTTGAGGTTACATAGGAACTATTTTATGAGGATTTGTTTGGGATTTTAGGTGTGGGTTCTATTTTTCTCGTTTTAGGTGCTTTTGGCCTAATTTCACCCATTCGTCAAGTTATTATGACCAACATGATCGTGTTAACACTATGGATTGTGTTTTAACAGCTGAGCAATGTTGGGAAGCTATCAAAAATGGAAAAGCCCAACTGGATTTACTCGGAGTATGAGACATTTATTGTAAGGTAGACTAGGCTTCTCTAAACCTCAGACTAAGTTGAAATACGTGTGTATCTGAACTAAAATGTGTATAAGCATATTATTTATGGATTGAGCTTTGGAGTATACATTGTATATGGATGAATGTGATCTATGTGTTGCATATATATGATGTTATGGGTCGATAGTTGTAATATTGAGGGTTATGTTGTCCATAACTACTATACTGATTGAGTTCTTGCACTGTTTGGCTACGAGAAGGGACTGAAATGAGATGGATGTGACGAGTACATATGACAAGTATGTACACTGAAATTGACTCTTGCTGTACATTGAAATTGACTCTTGCTTATATGTGTGTTGCCTGAGATTACTGAAATATACTCTCTTATGAGGTTGACAAGTGATTATATGCTACCTTGTGCATTGATTTGAGTATCTATATCTGATTATAAGTAGTTATAGCTTCCTAAATTATGGTACATTTGCCTAATTAAACACAATTCTGTGCTCCCCTTGACTTATATATTCCTGTACACCGTTGTTATTCATTATGTACTTATGTTACTAGCTAGTGACTAGAGTAACATACTATGTTTTGGGAATGGTTATAGTTTTACTCCTAAAGGAACCTTGTGACCTTTGATATAAGAAACATTGCTACTGAGCCACTGGCTATTTAGAGACAGGAGTGTGACCCTAGTAGCTAGGTGCAGGCTATGTCCTACGAGCCTTCCGAGGTTATCTGTGATGAGACACTTGCTATGTAGGTTAGTCTTGGAGACTGGCACCATATTTAAAGAAGGGCACAGTATCAGTAGGTTGGCACGTGGTTGCCTTAGGTGATATGCTTTATAGTAGTGGGATGCGATATGATTTTGGGTAGGTGACATCCTTCTAATTGTCTAGCCTCTTGGGACTTAGCTTAGGTTAGACCAGCGCAGCCCTATGAGTTAATTTACACAGAAAAAGGGCCTAGCAAGGGCCGAACATGGGCTAGTGCAATAGGATAAACATTTGTTCTGACTTGACTTGTACCAGAATAAGCGTGTATAGCCTACTAATACTGACATATGTGACCACGAGACTATGTATTGACTATATGTTGTACTGTGGCTTGATTTTGGCATAGATATGACTCTGCTGGGTTGGCTATTCTAGATACTTATGATATACTATGATTATGTATGTTTACTCTAGCACTTGTGGTTGACGAGATTATGGTATACTTGGCCTTTAATGGGCATGACCCTATGGTGATTTGTCATACATATATGCTCCGATGTACTACTGATAGTTATTGTGCACTGGTTCCTTCCATCTAATGTTAGGGTATATGTTGTACCTGAGCGAGATTGTAGTTATGTTTGTGTGTGTTGGATGGAGATTTTGGGCTACCTAGGTTGTGAGTGTCATCGTCTACATTCACTCTGGGCACGATATGATCATCATCGCTAGGTTCACTCTAGGCACGATATTACTTTGGAGTTCTTGATTTGGATAAACTGGTTGAGTGAGTGATAGTTTGATATCTCGAGTCCTAGATGACGCTCCCCATTGCTGTGAGTCCCAATAGTCACATATAAGAGTTTGAGTCCTAGGTGATTGTCATTTGAAGACTAATTATCCTGCATTAAAGAATCTGAAGAATGTTTGGCAAGATATTTTGAAGAAAACAGAAGAAGAGAGGGATAGTGGTGATGTTCCCTACAGTTCGATTCCTAGTGGTCACAACTGTAGGGCCAAGTGATAATGCAAATTTTGAGGATCAAGTACTGGCTGAGATTTGGGTCGGGGACCCTATTGATTTTATTTTAGGGTCGAGGCCCCATGATTGACATTCTAAGATGAGACACTATTGTTTATGTTGAGGGGATTCTTTCTCCCATGGGGGATACATCCAATTATTCCACATCTACACCTTATTCCTTGTGGGATCAACCCTAACCATTGTTAGTTTCTATATTTAGATAGAAACCGCTTATACCTTTATTAGAAGGTATAGTTTGGGTATGATCACACCTAGAGAGGATCTTAAAGAAAAATAGCAGCTCCATTGAATCTTGAAGAGGGTCAGTCATCTACCAGACCTCCTTGCTTTAATGGGCAATTTTAAAGGTGGTGGAAGATGCGTATGCATGATTTTCTCATGGCTGAAGGTAGTGAACTATGGGATATTACACTTAATGGTTCTTATGTTCCTTCCTTAGAGGTGAAAGATGGTGAGATCACTTGAATAGTCCCTTAGACTAGATAACAGTATAATTATGTAGATCGAAAGAAGATTAAGAAGAGCTATATTGCTATGAAGTTATTGGTCTTTGGTATTGGGGCTGAAGAATACAACTAGATCTCTTCTTATGAGTGAACAAAGGGTATCTGGGATTACTTAAGAATAACTCATGCAGGCACTAAGCAAGTGAAGGAGTCCAAAGTTTATTCACAACTCAATATGCTAACTTTACCATGATGGAAGGTGAGTCTTTCATGATATATGTACCAATTTCTTTTCTATTATCAATGAGCGTAGGTGTTTGGGTGAACCCATCCACCCTAGCAAGAAAGCGAGGAAGATTCTTAGAATTTTTTCCAAATCTTGGGCTAGCAAAGTTGATGCAATCAGTGAGGCCAAGGACCTGAAGGTGTTAACCATAGATTCCTTGAATTGTAATCTCCAAACTCATGAGTTGAATAGAGAAAATAATGCTACTAAGAAGGACAAATCACTAGCTTTAAAGGTGGCACAAAGAGTTGAATTTGATGAAAATGAAGTTCATATGGCTTACCTCACAAGGATATTCCAAAAATTTATGAGGAAGGATGGTGGATTCAAGAAGAAGGGAAATCTTAGAAGGTTGCTACTGCAAATGATCTATGTCACAAGTGTGGAAAGCTAGGACATTTTATCAGAGATTGCCTAATGCACAAAGTAGAGCAAAAACACTATGTCAATCTTGGTAGCACCAATGACAAGTCAAGCAACCTAGTTTCTTACAAGAAAAACAAAAAGGCTACAACAGACAATATTGTGAAGAAACCTCTTGCTATTTGGGGAAATTTCTCAAGTGAGTTGAAGCGTCTGAGCACTCAGAGGTTGCTTTCTTGATGGCCATGACTAAAGATGAGGAGATATTCAATCAAATGTTTGTATTTATGGTAAAGTCTGATGATGTTTATGAATTTGAGGAAGAGGTAACCCTATCTGATTTTTAGAAAAAATTGTATATTCCTTCTATTAAGAAGTTGAGGAAGTTAGATACTATTCTTATTGATTCAATAATTGAGTTAACTAGTAAAATGGATGTGTCGAATAATCAATTAGGTCTTTTTCAAGATGAAAAGGTTGCCCTAGTTTCTTAGTTATCTAAAGTTGAAAACATGTGTTAGATCTAAAATTAGAGAATGTGACTCTTTGAGAAAAGTTGAATGAAGAGTCAAAGGATTAGATATGAAATTAGAGAATGTGACTCTTTGAGAAAAGTTGAATGAAGAGTCAAAGGGTTATATGAAAGGGAAAGAGAAGGCTATTAGCTTGCAACTTGAGATTGAGGCAAATATGAATGAGCAAAAGCCATTCATGGAACTAGAAAGAAATATTCAGTTAGAGAAGGACCTAGTCTGAGTCAAAGAAGAAGTGTCCAAATCTCTCAAATAATCTACTTCTTCTAAAATATTAGATACTCTGACGCATCAGGGTTCCAATAGCAGCAAGAGTCTAGGGCTTATGAAGAAAAGTCTATCTCATACCACTCATAGAAAAAATGTCAATAGGTCTAATCTGTTGCTGTGTACTCACTGTGGAAGAGATTGTCATTTGAAGACTAATTATCCTGCATTAAAGAATCTGAAGAATGTTTGGCAAGATATTTTGAAGAAAACAGAAGAAGAGAGGGATAGTCTTAGGGTGAATTCTTAGAATAGGTCTAAGCTGAAGAAAGTTTTGCTAACCCCTAAACAAGAAAAGTGTTAATAACCCTCTTATTTGAATATTTAGAACTCAAATTAAAATGGGTTCCTAAGACTAACGATTTATTCTTTGTAGGTAAGTGAAGGAAGTAGTTGCCAATGTTGGTACATAGATAATGGCTACTTAAAACACATGACTAGAGATGTTGATAGCTTCCTTTCACTAAAAGCACTCCAAAGTGGAGGTGTTTCTTTTGGAAATAGAAAAAAGGGGATATATTCTTGGTATTGGCAGGTTGGAAAGTCTATGGATCACTCAATAGAAAATGTCTATTATATGAATGGACTAAAATTCAATTTGTTGAGTGTATTCCAAATTTGTGACAAAGGGCATAAAGTGAGATTTCTCTTAGAAGATTGTTTTGTCATTAATCTGGACTCAAAGGAAGTGGTTCTTGTGGCAAAAAGAGTGAAAAACATGTATATGGATGATCTGGAATCTATTCAAGGAAAGGATTTTATATGTCTTAGTGCTCAATGTGAGAATGTAGAACTTCAAGATAAAGACTTAGTCATGTCAGCTTTTCATTGCTGAACAAACTTGCTTCAGGGGACCTGGTTCGTGGACTCCCAAAAGTATAGTTTGCAGAAAACAAAGTGTTCGAGGTATGTGTCAAAGGAAAGTAGACTAAATCCTCCTTCTAGCAAAAGAAGCAGGTTACCACTACCAGACAAATATAGTTGATTCATATGAATTTATGTGGGCCAATGAAGATTCAATGTAGAAGAGAAAAGAAGTAGATGTTGATAGTCGTGGATGATTATTCAAGGTTTACTTGCACTATGTTCTTGAGGTATAAGGAGGAAACCTATGATGAATTTGTGATCATTGCTAAGATGATACAAACAAAGTTGAACTGTAAGATAGCAGGGATTAGGTTCAACCTTGGAACTGAGTTTTAAAATATAAGGATAGATACCTTGTATGCTGAAAATGGAATCCATCACAACTTCTTAGCTCCCAAAACTCCTATGGTGTAGTTGAGAGGAAGAATAGAACCTTGTTGGATATTGCCTAGACAATGTTAATTAATTCTGGACTTCCAAAGAATTTTTGGGTTGAAACTATAAATATTGCATGCTATATGACCAATAGGTACTTGATCAGGTCAATTCTCAACAAAACACCTATGAGTTTCGTAAAAATGGGAACCCTAAAGTGAGTTACGTAAGGGCTTTTGGTTGCAAATGTTTTATTCTCAACAATGGCAAGGAAGACTTGGACAAGCTTGATGCAAGAAGTGATGAAGGTGTTTTTGTTGATTATCCAAGTTCAAGCAAGGCGTATAGAGTGCTCAACAAAAAGACATAGTGTATTGAAGTATGCATCCATGAGATCTTTGATGAGTCTAGTAAACTTGAAAAATTCAAAGATCAATATAAGACTCAATTTGAAGAATTGTTGTAGTTCCACAAGGATGGTATCAATGCTGATTAGATTGGAGATGGCAACCTGGAGCAGACTAACTTGATTTTGATGTTACAGGTGATGTAGGTGTCTCTGATGAGGGATCTAGTCCTCTTCTAGTTGTTAATGAGCAAAGAATTGCTAAATAACCCAAAAACTATGATGATGGAGAGGCTACTACTACTGATGAGGAAGACAATTAGGTTCCTATGACATCAATATGAAGACTCAAATCTTCTCATTCTTTAGATAATGTTATCTCACCTTACAATACCAAATTCAAGTTGAGGAACATGGTTGCATTTTTAACTTTTGTATCCTTTAATTAAGCCTAAAAATGTGAAATAGGTTCTAAAAGATACTGATTGGGTGAACTCTATGCAAAAAGAGAAGCATCAATTTGAAAGAAGAAAAGTGTGGCACCTGGTCCCTAAGCCATTTGATGGAACAATTATTGGAACTATGTGGATCTTCAAGAGTAAGCTCAATGAACCTGGAGCTATTGTTCATAACAAGTTAAGGATGGTGGTTCAAGGCTACAACCAGGAAGAAGGAATTGATTATGATGAGACATTTTCTCTGATTGCAAGAATAGAAGCCATTAGGATACTCATAGAATTCACGACATTGATGGGTTTCAAACTATATCAAATGGTTATCAAGAGTGCTTTCTTGAATGGCTATCTAAAAAAAGAAGTGTTTGTCAAATAACTTTTGGGTTTTGAGAATGTTGATCACCCCAACCATATGCTAAAATTGGACAAGGCTTTGTATGGAATGAAACAGGCACTTAGACCATGGTATGAAATGTTGTCTAAGTTCCTTGTTGAGAATGGTTTCAAAAAAGACAAAATAGACAACACCTTATTTTTGAAGATAAGAGGAAGAACCTTCTTATCATATAAGTCTACATTGATTATATCATCTTTGATGTTACATCAGAGTCTATGTGTGGAGATTTCTTAAAGTTGATAAGGAGTGAATTTGAAATGAGAATGATGGATGAATTAAGTTTCTTTTTGTGTTTGGAGATCAAACAAACTCTTGAAGGAACCTCAATTTGTAAAGAAAAGTACATCAAAGAGCTGTTGAAGAAGCTTAAAAATGGAGGAAGCACATCAACTCCTTTCATCTTGGCTATGATTAGAATAGTAGGTATACCACTATTTGTGCAAAACTTGCTAACCAAAACAACTTTTATATCTTTTGCAGTTACTCATACATAGTGATGTGAATAGATAAAACAAAGCTTAGGGAGCAACTCAAGCTAATCATATTAAATTTCTCATAGGGACCTGATCCCAGAGTAGAAGGTTACAAATCCTTACATTACATTTAATCTTCTTTTGAGAATCATACATACTTCCTTGTTTTAACTTTTTGCTGGTTGACAACTATTCCTTCAACCGTTACAAAAATGTAATTGCCGCTCTTTCCTTACCAAGAATTTCTTTCCTTTTATTTTTGTCCTAACTCTTTTTTTGCTAAAAGGAAAAGGTCTTAAAACCCTATAAATTTGTCATTCTTCTCCAAGGTCCTTCAAAACCTTTTCTTCTCTATCTGTGTCCCTTTCTCATCAAAATTTTTATAATGTCTCATCCATCTGACTCAATTCAGGGAGTACTGATGCTCCAGAAGAAGTAGAATCTCCAAAAGTTTCCTCTCCTAAAAACCCATCTTCTCCGAAAAAACCCCCTACTCTTCAATTAGAAAATAAGGCCTCTAACTTGCAAGAGGAAGAGACTCAAATCCCTTGTCCTAAAAGAACACTATTCCTAATCTAAATGTCATATAAAATCTCTTCCCTATTGAATTAGTGCAACCAACTCTGATTCAACCAGATCCCTTACCTACTGCACTGTTTAACCTTAATGTAGAAGGAGATATTATTAGTGAGAAGGGCATTCAGTCAAATATCCTCACCATAAGTGAGGTATTAGTGGCTCAAAGATTATCTAAGATGGCAAATGAGTCAATGAGTCATCCTGCTTAAAAAACCATTAACCCATTTGGTATCCCTTCTATTGCCAATTCTGTTACTTATGAGGATAAAGATAATCAATCTTTGGTTTCGAGGGTAAGAAAAGGAATGGTTCCTACTTCTAATAAAGGAAAATAGAGGGTTTTAGAGGTTGATCTTCTAAAGAAAAAAAGTCCTATCCCACTAGAAGAGCTACTCAGAAATTGATGAGTGCATCTATTAAGGCTAGTAAAGCTGAAACTATAGCAAAGAGAAGGCTGAAAGGAAGCAAGATAGTTGATAACCTGGTTCCTGAATAGGAGATGATCAATATTGTTCAAGGTGAAAATAAAATTCAATCAGGTGATATTGTCAAGGCTGGTGAGAAACAAAAGAAAAGAACACTGGAAACAAGTCATATCACTGAGAAAAATCAACTAGTAGGGATGGTAAAGGCTAAAGAAAAAAGAGAAATAAAAGATGTTGATGAACAAAGAGAGGCAAAAGGACTTGGTCCTAATAAAAGAAAAGAAAAAGCTATCTTTGTGTTAACTAGAGAAGAAAGGGTGTCTGTGTTAAAAACCTAGAGAGTGTTAAATAGGAGAGTGTTTGATCCTAAAATTAGGTCTAAGCCTGGTAAGTGACCTATATGATGTTGTGGAACTACAAGGATAGACTCATTTCTTTCTTGAAATTAGTCCAACTCTACATGAGGAGCATGTAATAGATTTTTATTAGAATTTAAAATTTTTAACTGATGAGATCCTGAAGACTAAGGTGGGAGAAAGGAAGCTAAACTTGAATAAATTGTTGCTTGGTGAAATTTTAGGTGTTCTTGTTGAAGGGATTTGATCTATTACTAGGAAAATGTGTTCGAAAGGTTTCTAAATAAGTGTGACAAGTTGTCAAATCTGAACAGAGCTGGTATACCTAAGGAATTTTTGAAAAAGGTGTATCAACTCTTTTTCAAATTTGTCAACAAAGTTATGTTGCCAAGATATGGAAGAGGAACATTGTTTTTGGGCAACACCTATTTATGGTAGAGGCACATAACATATTTGAAGCTATTAACTTGCCTGCTATCAAGATTGAACATGTGTTTAAGACCATTACTACAAAAGAAGGAAAGCATGGGTTGGGATATGGATTCTTGCTGACAAAAGTGTTCACTTATTTTGGTCTTCCTCTTGATATTGGTGTAAAGGTGATAGTGAGCCAGAAGTTTACTCTGAATACTCTCATTTAATTTCAATGCACTGAAGGTAAAATGTAACACCCCTCAACGTAGCTCGAAAAGACCCTATGATGCATTTATTTTGAATAGCTTAAATACGTGCAGAATTTCACAAATCTGACTTTATATTCTTGTTTAGAGGGTGAAATTGTATGGGAAAATAGTTATCTACAAGGTATAGGTTGCTCATGTCGAAAGAATAATTTTTTTGGTGAAATTTCACAAACCAGTAAGGGTCTGCGATGCAGACTTGTCATGCCTTCGGTAAAAAATTTCTGAATTTTCTCTATTTTAGTTGAGGGAATTTGGGTAATATCCCTATGCCTATATAGATAAGAATTTCACATTTTTCAGTCATTTTATGCCCAAGAAGCTCACAAAAATCTCTCAAAAATCCTCTCCAATCTTCTCAAACCTTTCATTCAATCTCAAAACTTCAAGAACTTGCTATGGAATTCAAAAAATAACCAAGTCAAGCCCCAAGTCCTTCTCAAGGTGTTCTTTGAGAAACTCCAAGTTTAAGGTATGTGGGTTTTCATCTATGGGTCCTTTCACCCATGGAGCTCAACTATCCCCTTTTCATGAAATTACATGATTGCAAGCTTAAATTCTTTATGGGTAATTCTTATTATGCTTTGTACACATGATTTTTATTTGAATTCTTTAAGTAATGATTTTATTTTGTCTAAATACCATTGGCATTTCATATTATGATAAATATTATGATATTAAAGTTATGTACTCTATGATGCTATGAAAAGTTATGAAAAAACTTATGGATTTAAGATGGATTTCATGACACCGAAATTAGGGTTTCTACTACAATGTTAGTAGGTTGAATTGAATGGTTTCCTAATAAATTGATTTTGCTCTTCTCATATTCGATAATCTTGAATTTCATGATTCTAACTTTTAAGATTATGTACATATTACCCACCATGTTTTGGATAAAGTAATTGACAAACTTCTATGTTGATGAAAGTCCTATTGTAAGACATTTAAATTATAAATGTTAAGAATGTTGAAGGGCTATTATGTATGCTGTGAGCTCTTGAGAACATTGTGAATGTTTTGAGTGATATGAAGCCCCTTTAATTGATTTTATGAAGCAATGATTTTGATGAGATACTCCTTGATTATAGTGAGTTATTATGAGATTATGCATGATATGGTATATAAATTATGCATGTCATGATTACCCTCATGTTTGTATGTCCAATGGGACTAGTCTTATAAAGTTTGATATGAATGAATAATTGAGGTATGAGTCCTCCATTTGGTTATTCTCTGAGAGCGACTCTTAGCATTGAGTGGACCTTGTGATAGATGCGGATACTTGCCATAGCTAGGGAAATAAACCATTAGGAGAATCCCATGGTCTCATAAATATCTAGCACTATAGAAAATAGGGGTCAACGCTAGTAGAGGTTGGCTTTTAGACCACCCGTTAGTAGAGGTTGCTCAATAGCTTTCTTTAATGGATCCACTTAGGCATTTTAAGAGGTCACCTTGGAAAGTGACTTCCCTCTTTCTTTTGGTATAGGGGAAACATCAATATACTATGGCTTAGCTCACATGGTTTACGTCTATTAAAGGTTACTCTCACACATGTTCAAGTTCTCCTTATGTTCCTATGTTTTCCCTCTTATGATAATTATGATGGTTCCTTTATGTCATGTCCAAGGGTTTCTTAAAGTTGTATAACTCATTGTATCTAAGGCTTGCATGGTTATCTTCGGATATGCTATGGTCCTTTGTTATTGGCATTGGTATTTCTCAAAAAGGTGTGCTACTTCCTTTCTCAGTATTTATGGTGTCCTTCATTATGATTTCTAGAGTCTCATTGTTCTTTCTTTGATTTAGAAGTAATATTTTTTTTCAATGGATATAGCTGTTTTACTTATGCATGGTAACCTGAAATGACTCCAAAAAATGCTCGAAAATGTGCCTCAAAATGCTCAAAATTTTAAATTTCATATATCTCAAAATTTGCACCTGATATCGAAAATTTGACTTTATATTCTTGTTCAGGGCATCAAAATTAGATGGAGAAGGATCTAACCCTAATTTAAGAGAAATCGATTAGTAATTTCAATTTTCATAAATTTTCTTATCCAGAATTGATCCACGACAGCACCATGACGCACAGCTATCGCGGACATGTTTTATTTTGGCCTCTGCTAGTTTGCGGACCAGATGTTGACCTGTGTTTTTTGTTGCCAGTAATTTCTATATCAGTCCAAGGCTTTTGGGTCTTGGGCCTAAGTGTTCCCAAATGTGTTTTTACTTATACTTAGCCTTATTTCACCCTCATATCATCCTAAATATTCCCTAATACTCACTCAAAGACTTAGCCATATTTTCACTCTCAAATTCAAGTCTCAAACCCTCATTCTAAGCTAAGGTTTTCCTTCAATATTCTTCTTCAAGCTTCAAGTCTCCATCTCCAATCTTCACCAAGTTTATCTCTAAGGTAAGGTATGTGGGTTTCTTTCATGGGTTCCTTCCCCCATGATACCCAAGCCTCTTTTAATTCAAATTGTATAGTTTAAAGTTGATTTACAAATGGGTCTTGATTATTATGAAATTCACTGCATACTATGTGAAAGCTATGTGAAATTGTGATTGTTTTACTATGTTTTGAGCTAAAAACCTTTGATCTATTTCAAGGTATTAATTGATGGTTTTATAATGAATTTTTTTGCATGACTTTATCTCTATATTTCATGGTTTTATACTAGCATTACATACTTTCTAAGTGTTTGATAAAATGTTCAGATGTGGTTTCTTGAGGAGTTGAAGGTCCAAAGCATGAGATATGACATGATTGACTATATGATGATGAAATAAGCTTATATATATGATATACTCCATATAAAGTGTTGTATTAGACCATACCTGATCTGAGGGGATAAGAGCCGGGGTAACCGAGGTAGGGGTTTTTACTCATCAACCATGTGAGTGGTTTGTACTTCACAATCGTGGTGATAAGGTGTGATTATCATCAACCATGTGAGGGGTTTGTACCACATCGCCAGGGTGATGGGGTGAAACTATCATCAACCACCAAGGGGTTTGTACCTTGAAAATCTAGCTTGGTCTCTTGTACACATTTGATATCCTATATGAGTTTGATTTACTTAAGCATGTTTTACTTATGCATTGATCATATATTCTATATTGTTATATTATACCTATTTCCTATTATTAGGCATTTTGATTACGATGCCTAACTCTTGTTGCATTGCATCCTGCATACTTAGTACATTCAAACGTACTAACGCATACTCTTACCTACATGATACCACCATGTAGGAATTAGAGCCCAAGTTGATCATCCTCCTCTATGTGGCTAGTTTGGTGCTTCTTAAGCTAGTTGGTGAGTCCTCCACTTCGTGGACCTTAGTTTATGCTCTCTTGTTATGTATTGAGATACCCTTCCTTATGTTCTATTTGACTAAGAGAGTGAGCCTGGTTGCTTTGTCTTGGCCCCCGCTATTATCTATATATTAGTGGTAGTTATTGGACATGTTATGTATCTATGATATGAGTTTTGACTCTTGTCTCTTGATTATTACATTGTACAAGCTTTTCCCTTAGCCCCTTTGCCCCTATTCTTCCTCTTTAATGTTCTTATATGCTTTCACGACTAATAATGTGTAATGATAAGCTAAGAGGCTTGTTTGAGGTTGCTTCTGGTTCCCCATTCGCCGTATCATGTCTAGGCCCTAGGCTTAGGTCTTGACAAACTTTGTATCAGAGAACTAGGTTGATAGATCCTTGGAGTCAAATAGATTATGTCAATTAGAGTCCTATTCATGGTTATGAAGCATGCCATGACATTGAATAGGAGGCTATGAGGTGTTTTAGGAAATGTTTCCCTTCTTCATATTCTAGGTCATGCTATAGAGTGGTGGTAAGTTTTTCCCTCTAATGATTGTTCTTTGCTATGCTAGATCATGCCAAACACTTGAGGATGAAGGGCCCAATCTCCCAAGGAGAAACCTACCAATGGTGAGCTCCGGGTTGCTCTCACTATGCTTGCCTAAGTGGTAGCCGACTAAGTCAATCAAGGTGCCCAAGCCCTGCATGCTACTACCCCGGGAGCTAGGGTAAGAGACTTCATGAGGATGTATCCTCTGGTATTCTATGGGTCAAAGGTGGATGAAGATCTACAAGAGTTCATTGATGAGCTCTACAAAATCTTGAATATCATGGGTGTTGAGCTGAATGAAAAGCCAGAGTTGGTGGCATACTAACTCAAAGGGGTAACCCAGATATGGTATGACCAATGGAAGGGTGAGAAGGGGATTGGTAATGCGGTGCTTTAGGAGGAGTTCAAATTGGCTTTCCTTAATCGATTTTTCCCTCTTGAGCTTAGGAAAGCTAAGATAGTAGAGTCTATGAACTTTAAACAAGATGCTATAAGTGCGACGGAGTATGCCCTCAAGTTTAATCAACATTCAAAGTATGCTCCTTATTTGGTGGCTGATCCTAGATCTAGAATGAATAAGTTCGTGATGGGGTTCTCCGACTTGGTAAGTGAAGAGTTCCGATCCATCATGCTAATTAGTGATATTGACTTATCTTGGTTGATGACATATACTGAACAAATGGAGGAAGAAAAGTTGAGGAAGAGAAGGGGACATGAGGCCAAGAGGGCCCGATTTGAGGGTAAATTCCAAAAGGGTGCTAGATTTCTTCAAGGCCAAGGGCCTACTTATGCCACTAATAGGGGGTTTGCCAATGACTTCCCTAAGCCTCAAGGTATTGATCTGGTGGCTCCTAATGATGTGTGCCCTAAATATGGAAGAAGTCATGGATACCCATGTTTGAAGGGTTTTAATGCATGCTATGAATGTGGGGAGCTTGGTTACAAGAAGGCATCTTGTCCAAGAAACTGTAGCAAGGGCCGGGGTGCAAATATGATTCCATTGGGTAGAGGTGGTCCTCAAGGTGGTGCCCCATGGCACAATTGATTTTATGCTCTACATGGGAGGCAAGGGCTTAGTGAGGTTCCCGATGTTGTTACCAGTATGTTGAAAATCTTTGACTTTGATATGTATGCTTTGATTGGTCCGAGTGCCACACTTTCCTTTTGTACCCCTTTTATTGCTAAAAAGTTCCATGTTGACCATGAATTGTTACATGAGGTATATGAAATGTCTACTCCTATTGGTGCCTCTATTGTTGCTAAGAAAGTTTATAGAAGTTATCCTATTTGTATTTTGTATAAGTTAATGCCTTGTGATCTTGTTGAGTTAGACATGGTAGATTTTGATGTCATTCTTAGGATGGATTGATCGCATGCCTACTATGCTTTTATTGATTATAGAACTCTTAGGGTCAAGTTTTAATTTCCAAATGAACCCATCCTTGAGTGGGAGAGTCAAGATGTGGTGGTCAAGGGTAGATTTATTTCATGCATTAAAGCCCGTAAGTTGATCTCTAAGGGATGTCTTTACCATCTTGTGAGGGTTAAAGATGTGGAGTCCAAAGTCCTTTCCATAGAGTCGGTTCCGGTTGTAAATGAGTTTCTTGGTTTCTTCCCAAATGACTTCCTGGTGTTCCTCCCAAAAGGGAATTAGATTTTGGCATAGACCTCCTCCTCAATACTGATCCTATCTCCATCCCCTCTTATCGTATGGCCTCGACGGAGTTGAAAGAGTTAAAGAAACAATTGAAAGATTTATTAGAAAAGAGATTTATTAGACCTAGTCAATTACCTTGGGGTGCTCTGATGTTTTTTGTGAAGAAAGAATGGGTCCCTTAGAATGGTTTTTGACTACAGGCAACTCAATAGGGTCACCATCAAGAATAGGTATCCCCTTCCTATTATTGATAACTTGTTTGACTAATTGCAAAGGCCTAGCTTCTTCTCTAATATTGATCTTCAGTCCGGGTATCATCAAGTGAGGGTGAGCGAGTGTGATATTCCCAAGATGGCTTTCCAAACTAGATACATGCATTATGAGTTTGTTATGATGTTTTTTGGTTTGACCAATGCACCGGCCATCTTTATGGACCTAATGAATAGGGTCTTCAAACCTTC
>DF358193.1:70499-84390 GCA_000787875.1 Solanum virginianum
TCGAAAATCCAACTTAATATTCTTGTTCAGAGGGTAAAAATTAGGGTGGAAAATGTCTAACCCCAATTTAAGAGCAAGCGATTAGTAATTTCAATTTTTATAATTTTTCTTATCCAGAATCGATCTACAACAGCACCGTGATGCGCAGCTATCCCAGACATGTGTTAATTTGTCTTCTGCCACAGGTCAGCATCGCGGACCTGTGTATTTTATTGCCAGTGATTTCTATCTTGGTTCAAGCCTTTTAGGTCTTGGGCTTAAGTGTTCTCAAACTCCTAAGCTAAGGTTTTCCTTCAAGGTTGTTCTTCAAGCTTCAAGTCTCCATCTCCAATCTTCACCGAGTTTATCTCCATGCTAAGATATGTGGGTTTCTTTCATGAGTTCTGTCTACCAATGATACCTCCTTTTACTCAAATTTCATGGTTTAAAGTTGATTTACAAATGGGTCTTGATTATTATGAAATTCACTACACACTATGTTAAAGCTATGTGAAATTGTGATTGTTTTGCTATGTTTTGAGCTAAAAATCATTGATCTATTGAACGATTTGAGGAGAAACTTTGATGTTTCTTGCTTGAGGGTATTGCAAGGTATTGATTAATGGTTTTACAGTGGATTTTCTTGCACGATTTTTGATGATGGATTTCAAGGTATCTTATATAGAAACTTTGATGTATATTGCTTGAGGGTATTGCAAGGTGTTGATTGATGGTTTTACAATGGGTTTTCTAGCATGATTTCATATATCAATTGCATGGTCTTGTACCCCCATTACATACCCGCCAAGTGTTTGATAAAATGGTTGGATATGGTTTCTTGAGGAATCGAAGATCCAATGCATGTCTTATGATTACACACCCTCTAAGTGTTTGATAAAATATCCGGATGTGGTTTCTTGAGGAGTTGAAGGTCCAAAGCATGAGATATAATATGATTGACTATATGATGATAGAATGAGTTTATGTATATGATATACTTTACATAAAGTATTGCATTACACCATACTTGATCTAGGGGGGATAAGAGCCCGGGTAACCGAGGTGGGGGTTTGTACTCATGAATCATGTGAGGGATTTGTACTTCGCCATCGTGGTGATAAGGTGTGATTATCATCAACCATATGAGGGGTTTGTACCACATCACTAGGGTGATGAGGTGAAATCATCATCAACCACTAAGGGGTTTGTACCTTGAAAATCTAGCTTGGTCTCTTCTATATATATGATATTCTATATGAGCTTGAGTTACTTAAGCATGTTTTACTTATGCATTGATCATACATGTCATATTGTTATATTATGCCTATTGCCTATTGTTATGTATTTTGATTATAATGCCCAACTCTTGTTGCATTACATCTTGCATACTTAGTACATTCAAACATACTAACGAATACTCTTTCCTGCATGATATCACTATGTAGGAACCGAAGCCTAAGTTGATCATCCTCCTCGAAATGGCTAGTTCAGTGCTTTTTAAGCTAGTTGGTGAGTCCTCCAGTTCAGGGACTTTTAGTCTATGCTCCTTTTTATATATTGAGACACTCTACCTTATGGTATATTGACTATGAGTGTGAACCCGGTCACTTTATCTTGGCCCCCACTCTTATCTATATATTAGAGGTGGTTGTTGGACATGTTATGTATCTATGATATGAGTTTTTAACTCTTGTCCCTTGATTATGACATTGTGCAAGCTTTTCCCATAGCCCCTTTGCCCCTATTCTTGCTCTTTAATGTTCTTATATGCTTTCGCGACCAATAATATGTAATGATAAGTTAAGAGGCTTGTTTGGAGTTCCTTCGGATTCCCCATTCGCCGTGTCACGTCTAGATCCTAAGCTTGGGTCGTGACATAACCTATGTCCCTCATTATCATATGTTTTACGATTCAAGTGATGTATCTAAATGATCATATTGTTCACTGCTTTTATGACTCATGTTTTGCATATTGCATGCCCATATGCTAGTACATTCATAGTACTAATTCATACTTTTTTGCCTACATGATTTAACCATGTTAGGTAAAATGCCCCAAAAATGTGCTTTTGAAAATACACATAATCATAATTTTCATATATCTCAAAATTCATGCATGATATCAAAAATCCAACTTCATATTCTAGATCGAGGGAACAATTTCGTGAGAATTGGGTATAACCCCGATTTTAGAGGACCTGTAGCAAAAAATTATTTTTGCAAAATTTCCTTATCTAGTGTCTATTTGTAACTTACATGTGATGCGCCAGGGGAGCCAAGCAGTACAAACTGGGCCTGTACGATAGGTCTGCATCACGAACCTGACGCGAACCAGTGTTAGATTTTCCTCAATTTATCATTTCGGCCCAAAGGATTGGGGTCATAACCCCATGACCACTTATGCGTGAAACCACCTATACTTAGCCATTTTTCAACTCTATATCACTCAAGACCCTCTCAAAACCCTTTCCAAGACTTTGCCAAATATCTCATTCAAATTCCAAGGATTTCAAGCCTAACTTTGGAACTCAAGGATTAACTTCGTTCTCTTCAAGTTCAACTCAAGAAAACCCAAGTTTGAGGTATATGGGTTTTATCCATTGGGTCCTTTCACCCATGGAGCCTAATTCTCTTTTTTATGAAAATTGCATGTTTTCAAATTGTATCATCTATGGGTATCTCTTATTATGGATTCTGATTATAAATTTTATTGGTGTTTTATGAAATGTTGATTGATTATGTATATTTATCTACTTCAAGATTATACTATGAATTACTCTTGTCTATTGAGACTATACATGTTTTGAGCTATATGATCTATTATGGGATTTGATGATGGATTTCAAGGTATCTTATATGAGGATTTTACTATGTGTTGGTGGGTTGATTTATATTGAATTTTTTCATATTATTTTACTCTTGAATTGCATGATATTTAACTAGCATTACATACCCACCACGTGTTTGATAAAATGTCTTGACAAGGATTATCAAGTTATTGATGAACTACTATATCGTCTATAAGTGATGTGACTTTATGATGATTAAGGGATTATATGGATGCATCAAATTCATGAAAAGTATCTATAGTGTTGCAAGTTAGCCACACCTTGTTGGGGGTTGACATGCCCAATCACCTTGTTGAGGGGGTGACATGCCTCAAGCACCTTGTTTGTTGCATGCCCATACTACCATGCTGAGGGGTAGATACCTCAACCACCTTGTGTGGGGGTGACATTCCCATACAACCATATTGAGGGTAGATACATCAATCACCTTGTTCACCTTATGGGCGGTGATGTCCATACCACCATGTTGAGGGGTGGATACCTCAATCACCTTCCAAGGGGTGGCATACCTTAGATTCCAAGTAATAGTTGCTTGGTCTATGATTATGGTCTCTTCCCACACATGTAATCTATATTTGCAAGTTATATGATTTACAATCATGTTTCACTTTAAGCATTGATCATGTATGCCATATTGATACTATACTTATTTGTTGCTTACTATTATGCATTTGGACTATGTTGGCTTATGTCTTGTTGCATTATATCCTACATACTTAGTACATTCAAATGGACTAATGCATACTTTATGCCTATATGATGTTACTATATATGAATTGGCGCACCTCTTGATCATTCTCCACGTGGCTAGTTCGGTGCTTTGGAGATAAGCCTTGGTGAGTCCTCAAGTCTGAGGATTCTATCTATACTACTCTTGCCATTTGCTATTTCTTTATGTATAATGCTTGATACTATGAGGGTGTGCCCAGAAAGTTTTTTGGTCCCCGCTCCATTCCATGTTTGAGGTGTTGTTGGATAATTGAAGTATTTAAGCTATGAGCTTGACTCTTATATGTTTTATGATTATCAAAGACTTCTCTTAGTCCCATTTCCCTTATTTACATCTCTTGTTGTTGTTATTTTGCTTCTATGACCAAGGATATGTGATTGATATGCTAAGAGTCTTGTTTGCTGTTCCTTAGGGATCCCTATTCGCCGTGTCACGTCTAAGCCCTAGGCTTGGGTCATGGAAAACTTGGTATTAGAGCACTAGGTTGTTAATGGTCCTTAGAATTCAACATACCACATCGATTAGAGTTTTATTCATAGTTGTGAAGCATGTCACAACTATGAATTGGAGGCTATGAAGCATTTTAGGAAATGTTTCACTTTTTAATGGTCTATATCATGCTTTAGATGTGTGTGTAAGGCTTTTCCCCTAACAAATGCTTATTGCTATTCTAGATTATGTCGATTCCAAGAGGGAGGCTAAGGAGAGCCTGTACACTCGAGGAGCAACTGGCCCCTCCCGCTCCTCAAGGTGGAGGGGTAGCCCAAGATGAATTTTGAGATGCTATTACAATGCTAGCTCATGCTATGACAAACCAAATTCACCAAGGGTCCAAGCCTCTTATGCTCCCACTCCGGCTTCAAGGGTGAGGGATTTCACTATAATGAACCCACTGGATTTTCATGGATTCAAGATAGATGAGGATCCCCAAGAGTTTATCGATGAGGTGTACAAAGTGCTATCTATTATGAGGGTCAATTTGTAGGAGAAAGTAAAGTTAGTGGCCTACCACCTCAAAGGGGTGATCAAATTTGGTTTACACAATGGAAGTCGAAGAGAAGAGATAATGATGCTATTCCTTGGGAGGAGTTTAAAGCCGCATTCCTCAACTAGTTCTTTCTTATTGAGCTAAGAGAGGCTAAAATGATGGACTTTATGAACCTTAAGCAAGGTTCCTTGAGTATCAGGGAGTATGCCCTTAAGTTCAACCAACTCTCCAAGTATGCCCCACAATTGGCTGCTGAGCCAAGATCAAGGACGAACAAATTTGTGTCAGGTGTGTCCGCCTTAGTTAATGAGAAGTGCCATACCACCATGCTAATAGGTGTTTTTTTCCCCACCACATGACATATGTCGAACAACTAGAGGGGAAAAGCTTAGAAAGAGATGATGTGGTGAGTCCAAGAGGGCTCGTTTTATAGATTTGTCCTGCCTCATGACATATGCTGAACAACTAGAGAGGGAAAAGCTTAGAAAGAGAAGAAGTGGTTAGTCCAAGAGGGCTCGTTTTAAAGGTGGATTCCAAAATTCCAAGGGTGGCCAGTTTCCTCAAGGCCACAAGTTCCAAGGCCAAGTGTCTTCCAATGCTCCTAATAGAAGTTTTGCTAATGACAACCCAAGACTCCAAGTGGTGGTGGTGGGGTACCTAACCCTATATGCCAAAGATGTGGTAGGAGCCATAATGGCCCATTTTTTAAGAACCCTAATGATTGCTATGGTTTTGGAGAAGTGGGTCATAAGGTGATTGATTGTCCTCGTGATCAAAACAAAGGTAGAGATAGTCGTCCACAAGGCCATGGTGCAAATGTGGGTCCAAAGGGAAGAGGAGGCCAACAAGGGCGTGCACCATGGCAAAGTAAATTCTATGCTCTTCAAGGTAGACAAGGGGTGGACGAGGTGTCTAATGTCGTCACTGGTATGTTCAAGGTTTTTGTTTTTGATGTGTATACTTTGATATACTGGGGTGCCACTCTTTCTTTTATTACTTATTTTGTTACCAAAAAGCTTTATGTCAGTCCCAAATTGTTGTATGAACCTTATGAAGTGTCTACTCCAGTTGGTGAGTCCATTGTTGCCAAAAGAGTCCATAGAAATTGTCCCGTGTTCATCTTGCATAAAATCTTGCCTTATGATTTTGTTGATTTAGATATGGTGGATCCAGTGAGCTTATTGGTGTTCCTCCTGAATAGGAAATAGACTTTGCTTTTCATGACCCAAGCCTAGGGCCTAGATATGACATGGTAAATAGATCCCCAAAGGGACCCCAAACAAGCCTCTTAACATATCATTACACATCCTTGGTTGCGGAAGCATTGAACAAAAACAAAGAGCATAAAAATAAGGATAAGGGATTAAGGGACACTTTCATAGCTTAAAACATATAAGAGTCAAGAGAGTCAAGGCTCATGGCATCATTACATAACTTGTCCAACAATACCTCTAAACTTAGCATTGAGCTGGGGCCAAGATAACTTCTCGGGCTCACCCTCATAGTCAAAGCAAACAATAAGATATAGAGAATCTTTGCATAATCATCTACACAAAATATTGAATGAGGGCCAAAACAACTTCCTGTACTCACCCTCATAGTCAAAGCATACAATAATATATAGAGAATCTTTGCATAATATTAGATAAAAAGATATCATCCTCAGAGTTGAGGACTCACCAAACTTGCTTTGAGAAGATAGTACTAGCCACGTGGAGGAAGATGAACAAGCGGGGCTCCAGTTACTACATGGTAACATCATGTAGGAATAGAGTATGCATTAGTACATTTGAATGTACTAAGTATGTAGGATGCAATGCAACAAGAGATAGGCACATAATCGAAATACATAATCGTAAACAAGAGATAGTATATTATCAACATGCCATGCATGAACAATGCTTTAAGTAAAACATGCTTATATAAAACATATTACATATATAGGAAGAGACCACCATCGAAGCCCAAGCAACTAGTACTTGGAATCCAAGACTTAGCACCCTCTTGGAGGTTGATCAAGGTATATACCCCTCAATCGGTAGATGGACACCAAACCCTCCATCATAGTGGTCAAGGTATCAACCCCTTAACTAGTTGATAAACATCACACCATTCATCATAGTGGTCAAGGTATCAACTGCCTAACTGGTTGATGGACATCACATCCTCCATTATAGTGGTTAAGGTATCAACCCCTTAACTGATTGATGAACATCATACCCTCCATCATAGTGGTTGAGGCTAAGTAAACCCCTCCCCTAAACAAGGTGTGGTCAATTTGCAACACTATAGATACTTTTCAAGAAATCAACATATACTTATATTACTTTCATCATAATAAAGTCATTTAACTCATATGCATGCATTAGGCCTTCAATAACTCAAGAAACATTAATCGAACACTTTAGTATAAAATCATGCAATTCAAGAGTGAAATCATACAAGAAAACTTGAAGTAAATTAACCAACCAACACTTGATAATACCTCATGCAATTGCTAGTTTAAAATCATGCAATTTGAGAGTTAAATCATGTGAGAAAACTTAATGTAAATCAACCCACCAACACATAGCAATACCATCATGTAAGATACATTGAAACCCTTCATCAAATCTCAAAATAGATCATAGATACATAGCTCAAAACATGCTTACCCAGTCACATTTTTATGAAACCCCAACATAGTTCATAGTCAAATTCATAATAACAAGTACCCATAGATAAAATCACCTTGAAAACATGCCATTTATATAAAAGGGAAGCTTGGCACCGTGGGTGAAAGGACCCAATTGTTGAAACCCACATACCTCAACTTTTTAGAATTTCTTGAGGAAAATTTGATTGAGAACTTGAAGTTTTAGTGAATTCCTTAAGACCCGGAATAAGTTTGGGACCCTTTGATTTTGAGTAAAGTATTGGTCTAAGTGTTTTAGAGGGTTTTGGAGAATGTCTTGTATGATATGGAGTTGAAATATAGCTAAGTATAGGTCGTTTTACTAGTGGGAAGGATTAGCCCGAAGACCCCAAGGGCTTGGATCAAACTAAAGAAAACTGGCAACAAAATACACAGGTCTGCTCTAGGGGCGCGGAATCTCACTCGAAATCGCCAACTTTGGAAATTCAAATTTTGCTACGGTTGCTCTAAAATCGGGATTAGACCTATTCCCCACTCAATTTTGCCCCCCGATCATGAATATGAAGTTGGATTTTTTATATCATCCATGGATTTTTAGATATATGGAAATTACGATTATAAGTATTTCCAAAGCATATTTTTGAGCACTTTTTGGGGTCATTTCAATATCTCCTCGGTGCGAACATTCGTCCTCGAATGTCAAATAAACACATCTAAGAAGAGTAGTTATGAAGAAATCAGCTCCAACAAGTATGCAACAATGCACTTAAACACCACTTTAAACAATCTCAACATAAATGTCAAAACCACCATAAACTTGTCAACATAAACATGAATGCATGCAAATGACATAGGGGCTGAGACATAAGACTTGAAATCATAAAAAGAACTTGATGTGTTATCATAAGCTTGAATAGAATGAAAGAGATACAAATATTTCTTCCCCATGCCTGCTCTGGCTCCCCGAAGGACACTTTCGACTTGGTGATTCTTCCAATGGGCCTTGACTAGCACTATATCCTTATTAATCAACTTTGCCACCCATTCATCCAATATCCCCACTGGGACCTTCTCCTAAGCCAACTCATCCTCCACAACACCCACATCCCCAAAGAATTCTATAGCACTTAAGTCACCTATATATCTCCTAAACCTATATGCATGAAGAACTGGACGAACCATATCCATATCCATAGGCAACTCCAATTCATATATAACCTTACAAATCTTCCTCAACACTCTATAAGAACCTACAAACCCTAACTCAAATCCCTTTCTTGTCGAACGATACCACACCTTTCATGGATGGGACTCCAAGTGAACCCAATCCTCAACACAAGCACACAAAGCCTACCTTAGTATCTAATGATTCTATCTCCCCCTTGGGAGAAAACTTCCACTTTACCATCGCTCACCAAGGTCTTCAACTCTAACAAGGCAGGGTCATGATCTTGTTTTACCTTTACCTCATCAACCAATGAAGATTTGAAACCATCAAAACAACTACACTACTACTCCTAACTTCCTCCAACCTAACTCCCAATCTAGCCAACCGATAGACCTCTCTAGTCACCCCTTTGCCACAATCATCAACATATGCTAGGCTATCCATAGGCACCCTACTCAAAGCATCGGCCATAATATTAGCTTTACCGAAGTGATAATGCATACTCATATCAAACTCTTATGGAGTTCTTACAACCTTCTCGTTACCCATAATTCACACTTATCATATTTAGCAAATAACCTCTCATCCCCTAAGAATTATGAGACTACCCCCAAATGATTCACAAACTCTAAATAAATCAATACTTCATCACTAGAGACCGCAACAAACATGTCATGTTAGGGTTTTTAAGAACCTATTCATGAAACCCATAAACATAGTTGGTGCATCAGTCAACCAAATAACTCTACCATGACTCAAAATACTCACTCCTAGTCCTAGAAGACACTTAGGGATATCAGCTACCCTCAACCTTAATTGGAGACAAAACCCGAACCGAAGATCAATCTTAGAGAAGTGACTAGCCCATTGTAGTTGACATAATAGATTGTTCATCCTTAACTATCACATTACAACCTTACAGGTTCTACACTCATCAGAAGCATGATATGCATGAAGCCAAACTACCCAAAGACCTCCAACCCATCAACCCAAGTTCAACCAAGATCACAAGATAAGAGTCTATACAATAAGAATATGAGGCCACCCTTATAAACCTTTCTAACAATAATGGGTTCACCAATGGGGTAGACACCTAAGAGGTTAACATAGCAATTCAAGACACGCACATGAAATATATTAGTATAAAGGAATAATGAATGAAATAGTGACTCCTTGACCTATCAAAACATGCACATCAAAAAACCTTTAACTTACCAGTAGCATCATCGGGTACCTCATCCCCTCCTTGCCTTATTTGAAGAGAATAGAACTGATTATGCCTTGGAGCAGCCCTTTGATCAACATCACCATTTTTACTCTTATTGCGTTTACGAGGACAATTTATTACCTTATGAACATCCATAACAAGCACTAGTACCCTTCAACCATGGGCTATCATGGTCTTTACCATATCTTGGGCACCTAGTATAAGGCACCACACTACCACCACCTTTGGGACTTTGGAACTTTCCTTCAAAACGAGCCCTCTTGGCCTCATTACCCCTTCTCTTTTTCAATTTTCCCCCTTCTAATTGTTCGACATTAGTCATGAAGAGGGACAAGTCTATGTCACCTATCAACATGTTGGCACGACATTCTTCACTCACCAAATCGGATACACCCATCATAAAATTATTCATTCTAGACCTTGGCCCAGCCACCAATTAGGGAGCATATTTATAGAGTTGGTTGAACTTGGTGGCTTACTCCGTCACACTCATCACCCTTGCTTGTAATTCATGAATTCTATCATTTTGACCTCCCTTAGCTCAAAAGGGAATAACCAATTGAGAAATGCCACCTAAAACTCCTCTCCAAGGATCACAATGTTATTCCCCTTCTCCTCCTTCCATTGAGTATACCATATTTAGGCCACCCCCTTGAGTTGGTAAGCTGCCAACTCCACCTTCTCTTTTGACCTGACACCCATAATAGATAACACTTTGTACACCTCATCAATAAATTCTTGAGGGTCCTCATCCACTTTAGGCCTATTAAACTCCGGTGGGTTAATCCTCATGAAATCCCTTACCCTAGATGCTAGAGTAGGAGCATGAGGGGCTTGGGATACTTAGTTGATTTGATTAGTTATGGCATGGGCTAGCATGGTGATAGCATCCTGGAATTCCTCATGAGCCACTGCTCCATTAGCTTGAGGAGCGGGAGGGGCCGATTGTTCCTCAGGTGCGCGGGCTCTTCCTCCTCTTCTGTTAGACATGATCTAAAAATGACAAAGAACATTAGTTAGAGAGAAACCTTACCTAACTTCTATAGCATGACATACAGTAAGAAGAAGGGGACATTTTCTAAAATGCCTCATAGCCTCATGCTCATATTCATGGTGCACTTCACAACTATGAACAAGACTTTAATTGGCACGGTGTGTTAGACGATGAGGACCACTAACAACCTAATGCTCTGATACTAATTTTGTCATGACCCAATCCTAAGGCCTAGACATGACATGGCAAATGGGGAACCCAAAAGGACTCTAAACAAGCCTTTTAATATATCATTACACATCCTTAGTCGCAGAAGCATTTGAACAAAACCAAAGAGAATAAAAATAAGGATAAGGGACTAAGGGAGTCTTTCATAGCTTAAATCATAAAAGATTCAAGAGAGCCAAGGCCCATAGCATCATTACATAACTTATCTAACAACACCTCTAAACTTAGAATTGAGCGGGGGCCAAGACAACCTCTCGGGCTCGCCCTCATAGTCAAAGCATACAATAAGATAAAAAAGAATCTTTGCATAATATTAGATCAAAAGATATCATCCTTAGAGTTGAGGACTCACTAAACTTGCTTTGAGAAAATAGTACTAGCCACGTGGAGGATAAACATTGAAATATAAGCTTGTCTCCACTCCTATCTTGTCTCTACCGGAAGGATTTGTTGTGTATTGCTATTATCATGACCGGAGGATGTTGAAAAAAATGGGGCCACGGTTCCAACATGGTAACATCATGTAGGCATAGAGTATGTGTCAGTAAATTTGAATGTACTAAGTATGTAGAATGCAATGCAACAAGAGATAGGCTCATAATCGAAATGCATAATTGTAAGCAAAAGATAGTATATTAGCAACATGGCATGCATAAGCAATGCTTGAAATAAAATATGCTTATATAGAATATATTACATGTATAGAAAGAGATCATCATCAAAGAGCAATCAACTAGTACTTGGAATCCAAGGCTTAGCACCCCCCTTAAAGGGTGATCGAGGTATATACCTCTCAATCGGTAGATGGACATCACACCCTCTATCATAGTGGTCAAGGTATCAACCTCTTAAATGATCGATGGACATCATATCCTCCATCATAGTGGTCAAGATATCAGCCCCTTAACTAGTTGATGGACATCACACCCTCCATTATAGTGGTTAAGGTATCAACCCCTTAACTGGTTGATGGAGATCATATCCTCCATCATATTAGTTGAGGTTAAGCACCCCCCAATAAGGTATGGTCAACTTGCAACACAACAGATACTTTTCAAGAAATCAGCATATACTTACATTACTTTCATCATCATAAAGCCACTTAACTCATATGTCATGTATTAGGCTATCAATAACTCAAGAAACATTAACTGGACATTTTTCAAACACTTGGCAGTTGTGTAATGCTAGTATAAAACCATGCAATTCAAGAGTGAAATTATGCAAGAAAACTTAGAGTTAATCAACCCACAAACACTTGATAATACCCTCATGCAATTTACATTAAAACTATTCATCAAATCTCAACATAGATCGTAGATTCATAGCTCAAAACATGCTTAAATAGTCACACTTTTATGGAACCCTGATATAGTTCATAGTCAAATTCATAATAAGAAGTACCCATACATAAATCAACTTGAAAATTTGCCTTGGACCGAACTAAAGAAAACTAGCAACAAAATACACAGGTCTGTGCCTTGGCCTCTAGCGCCAGGGGCCCAGAACCTCACTGGAAATCACCAACTTTGGAAATTCAAATTTTGCTATGGTTGCTCTAAAATCAGGATTAGACCCATTTCCCACTCAATTTTTCCCTCTGATCACAAATATGAAGTTAAATTTTTGATATCACACATGCATTTTAAGATATAATAGAATTACGATTATGGGCATCTTTGAGGCACATTTTTGGGATAATTTCATTGGGATATACCTCTTTCCCAATACTCAACCTATTTCTATTCCATCTTACCATATGCCCTAGGTGAAGTTGAAGGAGCAATTGAGAGATTTGTTAGAGAAGGGTTTTATAAGGCCTAGTAAGTCATACTGGTGTTATTTATGAAGAAAAAGGATGGTTCCCTTAGAATGTGCATTGATTACCAATAACTTAATAGAGTCGCCATAAAGAACAATACCCTCTACCAAGGATTTATGATCTTTTTTATCAACTTCAAGGCGCTAGTCACTTTTTTAAGAGTGATCTTCGCCCTGGGTATCACAAAGTGCAAGTAAGGGAGTGTGACATTCCTAAGATGGCTTTCCAAACTAGGTATGGGCACTTTGAGTTTGTGGTTATGTCCTTTGGGTTGACTAATGCACTGACTATATTTATGGATCTTATTAATAGGGTCTTTAAACCCTACCTTTACTTATTTGTGGTGGTTTTTATTGATGATAGCTTAATTTATTCCCATAGCAAGGAGGAACATATGGATCACTTGATGGTGGTGTTGCGAATCTTGAAAGAGGAGAGTTTATATGCAAAATATGAGAAATGTGAGTTTTGTTTGAAAGAGGTTACTTTTCTAGGGCATGTGATGTCGGGTGATGCCATTAAGGTGGATCCTAAGAAGACAGAGGTGATTAGAAATTCACCTAGACATTTGACACTATCAGACATTAGAAGTTTCTTGGGTTTGGTGGGTTATTACTAGAGGTTTGTAAATGGTTTCTCTTCTATTACTTCTCCTATGACTAAGTTGACACAAAAGAAGGCAAAATTTGTGTGGACCAATAAGTCTGAAAAGAGTTTTTAAACATTGAAATATAAGCTTGTCTCCACTCCTATCTTGTCTCTACCGGAAGGATTTGTTGTGTATTGCTATTATCATGACCCAAGGCTAGGTCCTACACGTAAAATGGTGAATGAGGGACTCGAAGGAACCCCAAACAAGTCTCTTAACATATCATTACACATCTTTGGTTATAGAAGCAATTAAACAATAATAAGAGAATAGAAATAAGGGCAAAGGGACTACGAGAATCTTTCATAGCTTATAACATACAAGAGTCAAGAGAGTCAAAACTCATAGCATTATTACACAACTTGTGCAATAACACCTCTAAACTTATAATTTGGTGGTGGCCAAGACAACTTTCCAGGCTCACCCTCATAGTCAAAAGCATACAATAAGATAAAGAGAATGTTTGCATACATAGGAACAAAAGGTATCATCCTCATAGTTAAGGATTCACCAAGTTTGCTTGAAGAGATAGTACTAGCCACGTGGAGAAAGATGATCAAGTGGAGCTCTGGTTCCTTTATGGTAACATCATGTAACACCCTCTATCATAGTGGTCAAGGT
>DF358193.1:84456-97717 GCA_000787875.1 Solanum virginianum
TCATGTAGGCATAGAGTATGCATTAGTACATTTGAATATACTAAGTATGTATGATGCAATGCAACAAATGATATGCCACATAATTGAAATACATAATAGTACTTGGAATCCAAGGCATGCCACCTGCTTTGAAGGTTGATAAGGTACATACCCCTTATCTTTGGTAGTATGAGATTACCACCACTTAACAAGGTGGATGAGGTATATACCCCTCATCTATGGTAGTACGGGATTGCCACCACCTCACAAGGTGGATGAGTTACATACCCCTCATCTTTGGTATGGTCAGTTGTAATACTATAGATACCTTTCATGATAACAACTTGTATATACACTCCTTTTATCCTTATAAAGTCATTCAAGTCGTAGGTCCTACAATAGATCGTCAGTAGCTGAAGAATAAAAAATTAGACATTTTATCAAACACTTGGCATATGTGTAATGCTAGTGTAAAACCATATCATTCAAGAGTGTATTCATGCAAGAAAGCTTGAAGTAAATCAACCCACTAACACTTGCTAATACCCTCATGCAATATACATTGAAACCTTTCATCAAATCTCAAAATAGATTATAGATTTATAGCTCAAAACATGCTTAAACAGTCACATTTTAATGAAACCCTAACATAGTACATAGTTCAATTCATAATAAGTAATACCCATAAGTAAATCAACTTAAAAATATACAATTTATGTAAAAAGGATGGCTGAGTACCATGGGGAAATGGACCCATTGGTTGAAACCCACATACATCAACTTTAGAGATTTGCTATGACGATTTGATTGAGAACTTGAAGCTTGAGTGAATTCCTTAAGATCCTGATCTAGTTTGAGACCCTTGATTTTGAGTGAACTATTTATCCAAGTGTTTGAGAAAGTTTTGGAGAATGTCTTTGTAATATGAGGTTGAAAAATGACTAAGTATAGGTGTTTTTACACATGAGGAGGCTTAGGCCCAAGATCTTAAGGCCTTGGACCAAAACAGAAAACTAAAGCAAAAATAATACTGATCCATGCCCTGAATGCGTCGCGCCAAGGGCGCAGATCATCTCTGGAAATTATATATTTTGAAATTTTAAATTTTGATACAGTTGCTCTAAAATCAGGGTTAAACCCATTCCCCTCTCAATTTTGGCCCCTGATCACAAATATGAAGTTGAATTGTCAATATCACGCATAAATTTTTAGATATATGAAAATTATGATTATGGGAACTTTTCAGGCACATTTTTAGGCACTTTTTTTCTGTCATTTCAGTGATGCCTCAAGAATTGGTTTGAGGTGTGCTTTGATGCAAAGTGGTGAGGTGATAGCATATGCCTTTAGAAAAGTTAAGGTGCAAGCATGAGAAGAATTATCCCACCCATGATCTTGAATTAGCAGCCGTGGTATTTAATTTAAAAATTTGGGGCCACTAGTTGTGTGGAGTTTATGTTGAGGTGTTCACTGACCACAAGAGTCTCTAATATGTGTTCATCCAAAATGATCTTAACTTGAGACAAAAAAGGTGGTTATAGCTCCTTAAAGATTATGATATAAGTGTGCATTATCACCCCGGTAAAGCTAACGTTGTGGTCGATGCTCTAAGTATGGGTCTGTGGGTAGTCTAGCTTATGTTGATGATGATAGCAAAGAAGTGGCTAGAGAGGTTCATCAGTTGGCTAGATTGGGGGTTAGGTTGGATGAAGTTGATAATGGCGGTGTAGTGATTTTTGATGGTTCTAAATCTTCCTTGGTTGAGGCGGTGAAGGCAAAACAAGATCTTGACCTGACCTTTCTAGAGTTGAAAGCCTTGGTGAGAGATGGTAAAGTGGAGGTTTTCTCCCATGAGGGAGATGGTGCCTTTAGGTACTAAGAAAGATTGTGTGTGCCAAATGTGAATGATTTGAAAGAATTAATCTTGAAGTAGGCCCATAATTCATCATATTCTATTCACCCCGGTTCTACAAAGATGTGTAGAAACTTGAGGCAAGTGTATTGGTGTGATGGTATGAAGAGACACATTGCCAAGTTTATATCTAGATATCACAATTGCCAACAAGTGAAGGCCGAACATCAAAGGTCGGGTGGCCTAGCCTAAGATATAGAGATTCCTACTTGGAAGTGGGAGGAGATCAACATGGATTTTGTGTTTGGGTTGCCTAAGACTAGGAAATATTTTGACTCTAGTTGGGTTGTTATAGATAGAATGACAAAGTTGGCTCACTTCTTACTAGTCAAAACCACTTATGGTGCCGAAGATTATGCCAAGTTGCATATACATGAGTTGGTTAGATTGCATGGGATGCCCTTGTCTATCATTTCAGATCATGGTGCTCAATTCACTTCACTGTTAGAGGTCCTTCCAAAGAGGTCTTGGTATCAAGGTTAAGCTTAGCACGGCCTTTCATCATCAAATGAATGTTCAAGCTGAGAGGAATATGCAAACACTTGAGGATATTCTTAGGGCTTGTGTTTTGGAGTTTAAGGATAGTTGGGATAGACATCTTTCTCTTATTGAAATTGCTTAAAACAATAGCTTTCACTCAAGTGTTAGTATAGCTCCTTTGGAAGCTCTTTATGGTAGGTGTTATAGATCCGTCGTTGGGTGGTTTGAAGTAAGGTAGATGGGCTTGCTAGGTCTAGATTTATGACCTATGAAGAGGTCCTGGTGGAGATTTTGGATAGACAAGTGAAGAGGTTAAGAAACAAAATGTGGCTTCCATCAACGTCCTTTAGAGGAACTAACAAGTCGAAAGTGCTACATGGGAAGGTGAGACAGACATAAGAAAGCGATATCCATATCTCTTCCACTCTACTCAAGCCAAAGGTACTAATTTAAGTCCCATATATGATTTCAAGTCTTAGGTTTCAGCCCTTATGCCATTTTGCATATATTTATGTTTATGTTGACAAGTTTATGGTGATTTTTGACATTCATGTTGAGATTTTTGAAAATGATATTTTAAGTACATTTGTTGAATTCATATCGGGATGAAATTTTCATGATTACTTCTCTTATGTACATTTCTTTGATATTGGGGGACGAATATTCCCAAGGGGAGATATTGAAATGGCCCAAAAATTGTGCTTCGGTAATACTCATAAACGTAATTTCCATATACCTCATAATCCATGCATGATATGAAAAATTAACTTCATATTCTCTCTCTAGTTTAGGGACAATATCCTGCTTTTATCTTGGTTATGTTGAGACTTTATTCCACTTTACTTTCTAGTTTGAGGGTGAGCCTTGGGCATTACTTCTCGATCAAGGAGCAAAATTGAGTGGAAAATAGGTATAACCCCAATTTTAGAGCACCCGTAGTGAAAACTTATTTTCACAAAATTTCCTTATCAAGTGTCTATCTGTGCCTTGCACGCGATGCACTAGGGGCATGGAGCAGTACAAACTAGGCCTGCGCGATGGGTCCACAGCACAGACCTGATACGGACTAGTGTTAGATTTTTCTCAATTTTTCATTTTAGCCCAAGCGCATTGGGGTCATAGTCCTATTCCCACTTATGCATGCAAACAACTATACTTAGCCATTTTGCAACTCTGTATTACTCAAGACCTTCTCCAAGACTTCACCAAATATCTCATTCAATTACCAAGGATTTCAAGCCTAACTTTGGAATTCAAGGATTCTATTCAAGCTCCAAGTTCTCTTCAAGCTCAACTCAAGAAAATCCAAGTTTGAGGTATGTGGGTTACATCCATTGGGTCCTTTCACCCATGGAGCCCAATTCTCCTTTTCATTAAAATTGCATAATTTCAAATTGTATCATCTATGGGTATCTCTTATTATGGATTTTGATTATAAATTATATTGAGGTTTTACGAAATGTTGAATGATTACGTATGCCTATTTATTTTTGGCATATACTATGAATTGGTTTTGTCTATTGAGGCAATGCATATTTGGAGCTATGAAACCATGATCTATTATGGGATTTGATGATGGATTTCAAGGTATATTACATAATGGTTTTACTATGTGTTGGTGGGTTGATTTACATTGAGTTTTCTCATATTATTTCACTCTTGAATTGGATGATTTTAAACTAACATTACACACCCACCAAGTGTTTGATAAAATGTCTTGACAAGGAATCACAAGTTATTGATGAACTACTACATGGTTTATAAGTGATATGACTTTATGATGATTAAGGGATTGTATGTATGCATCGAATTCATGAAAAATATCTATAGTGTTGCAAGTTGACCATTCCTTATTGGGGGTGGCATCCCCAATCACCTTGTTGAGGGTGACATGCCCATACCACCATATTGAGGGGTGGATACCTCAATCACCTTCCAAGGGGGTGACATGCCTTGGATTCCAAGTAATAATTGTTTGGTCTATGATTATGGTCTCTTCCCACACATGTAATCTATATTTGCATATTGTATGATTTACAAACATATTTCACTTCAAACATTTATCATACATGTCATATTCATACTATACTTATCCATTGCTTATGATTATGCATTTTGACTATGTTGGCGCATCTCTTGTTGCATTGCATCCTACATACTTAGTACATTCAAACATACTAATACATACTCTATGGCTATATGATGTTACCATGTAAGAACCGAAGCAACTCTTGATTATCCTCTATGTGGCTATTTCGATGCTTTGGAGCTAAGCAGGTGAGTCCTCAAGTCTGAGGATGCTATCTGTCCTATTCTTGCCATTTTCTATTTCTTTATGTAGAACACTTGATGCTATGAGTGTGAGCCCAAAAAGTGTCTTGGCCCCCACTCCATTCTATGTTAGAGGTGTTGTTAGATAATTGATGTATTTATGTTATGAGCTTGACTCTTGAATGTCTTGGCCCCCACTCCATTCCATGTTAGAGGTGTTGTTAGATAATTGATGTATTTATGCTATGAGCTTGACTCTTGAATGTTTTATGATTATCAAAGACTTCCCTTAGTCCCGTTTCCCTTATTTACATCTCTAGTTGTTGTTGTTTTATTTCCGTGACCAAGGATTTGTGATTGATATGCTAATAGGCTCGTTTGGAGTTCCTTCAGGTTCCATATTTGTTATGTCAAGTCTAGGCCCTAGGCTTGGGTCGTGACATTGGGAGCAGTGGTCCTCAATATCCTCTATGTGGCTAGCTTAGATTTGTGAAGATTGTGCTCATGGTGAGTTCTCTAGTTTAGGGACAATATCCTGCTTTTATCTTGGTTATGTTGAGACTTTATTCCACTTTACTTTCTAGTTTGAGGGTGAGCCTTGGGCATTACTTGGCCCCTGTCCTATTCATGTTTAGAGGTGTTGTTGGATATTATACTATGTACATATGATGTGATGTTGACATTTTATTGAGACTTATCCCTTAGACCCTATCTCTTATGTGACATTGTTTGATGCTATTGATAGTGTTGGAAAGCAATGAAAGTCCTAAGTCCCTATTCCCTCATAGCTTGAGTCCTACTTACCTTCCCTTTAATACTAGTTTGTTATATGATTCATGCAAATCCCTTTCCCCTATCTATCCTAATAACATGAGTCATAAGCCCCTGTTCCCCTAGAATTATTTGTTGAATATTTGTTTTATATTCCGCAACTAAGGATGTGCAAATGATATGCTATGAGGTTTGTTTAGGTTGTCTTCGGTTTTCTCATTTGCCATGTCACATCTAGGTTCTAGGCTTGGGTCGTGACAAGCTTGGTATCAGAGCACTAGGTTTATAAATGGTCCTTGAACATCCAACACACTACGTCAAGTAGAGTCGTGTTCATAGTTATGAAGTGTGCCAAAATTATGAATAGGAGACTATGAGGCACTTTAGGAAATGTTTCACTTCATTATGATTCATGTCGTGCCATTAGATGTACCAAATATTATTCCTCTCACTAACGTCACCCTCTTTACAATTTATAGAAGACACTACCAAGAAGAGCACGTTTGCCAATTGGTGATGCAAAAGGTCAAGCCCCTCCTATGCAACAAGTGGAGAATGTTTCTAATGTGGAGTTTAGGCCGCTTTCACCATGATGGCACATGTCTTAGCAAATCAAGTCAACCAAGGTGCTAATATTCTGAATGCTTCCACCCCGGCTTCAAGGGTAAAGGATTTTTCTAGGATGAATCCTCACAAGTTTTATGGTTCAAAGGTGGAGGAGGATGCTCAAGAGTTTGTGGATGAGGTAAATAAGGTGTTGGCAGTTATGGGTTGACTTCGGAGGAAAAAGCGAGCTTAGCGGCCTTCTAATTGGAAAGTCTTGCTCAAATATGGCATACTCAATGGAAGAATGAGAGGAGTGAAGATTTTGGTCCTATTTCATGGGGAGAGTTCAAAGATGCATTTCTAGTTAGTTTCTTTCCCTTAGAGTTGAGGGAAGCTAAGATGCAAGAATTTATCAGTCTCAAGCAAGGGAATATGAATGTGAGGGAGTGTTCCCTCAAGTTCACCCAACTATCCAAGTATGCCCCATCATTGATTTCGACCCCCGAGTAAGAATGAGCAAATTTATGTTGGGATAATCAAACTTGCTTGTCCAAGAGTTCCAGACTGCTATGCTAGTAAGGAGATGGATATTTTAAGGCTCATGACTTATGTGGAGCAGATCAAAGATGAGAAGATAAGGAAGAAAACAAGAGAGTCTAAGAGAGCTCGTTTTGATGAGGGTGGATCATTATTTACCAAGATACCAGAGGCTTGGAGTAAGAAGGAAAGAAACCCATATCCTAGTTGTGACAAGTGTGGTAAGATTCACCTAGGAGTGTGCTTGGTGGGTCAAGAAGCTTGCTTTGAGTATGATGAGTTAGGGAACAAGAAAAGGGATTTCCCGGTGGCCACTAGGAATAGAAAAGAGAGAGCTTGTAACACTATGCCTGGTGTGTATGTGTTTCCTTGAATATTGTGATGGTTGGTACAAAGTGGTTTCATAAGTGATAGTGCTATGGTTGATGTATTGGTAAGTAGTTGTGTTGGCATATTTCTAACAATTGTAGTTCATGTTCATTCTCATACATCATTTATCTATTCTTGACATGTTACTTATTATGCATACATCCTCATGAAGAGAGTTGATTGAAGTTTCATGTGTAATTATGAAGATGTGCTACTCATGCTTTTAAAATGATATCCATGTTAGTGACTTTGAAAGCTGCATGAAATCAATGTTTAATTTACATTATTGTTTTAATAAGGAGTTGATAGATGTTCCATTCTATTCATGCTATCTCTATTCACTATAAAGGATGAATGTTCCCAAGGAAGATATTGTAACACCCCTTAACATATCTCGGAAAGACCCTATGATGTATTTTTTTAATATCCTAAAATCCATGTAGAATTTCATAAATCTGGTTTCATATTCTTGTTCAGAGGGCAAAATAGGGTGGGAGAATGGTTACCAACAAGGTATAGGTTTCCCATGTCAAAAAGATAATTTTTTTGGTGAAATTTCGCAAATTAGTAGGGGTCTGTGACAAGTCGGCGTCGTGGACTTGCCACACCTTAGGAAAAAATTCCAACATTTTCTCTGTTTCAGCTAAGGGCATTTTGGTAATAATCCTATGCCTATATAGATGAGAATTTTATGTTTTTCAGCCATTTTATGCCCTAGAAGCTGACCAAAATCTCTCCAAAATCCTCTCCAATCTTCGCAAACCTTCCATTTAATCTCATGACTTCAAGAACTTGCTTTGGAATTCAAGAAAACCAAGTCAAGCCCCAAGTCCTCCTCAAGTTTTTCTTTAAGAAACTCTATGTTTAAGCTATGTGGGTCTTCATCCATGGGTCCTTTCACCCATGGAGCTCAACTCTCCCTTTCTCATGAAATTACATAATTTCAAGGTTAGATTCTTTATGGGAATTCTTCTTATACATTGTAAACATTATTTTTATTTGAATTCTTCAACTAATGATTTTATTGTGTCTAAATACCATTGGAGTTTGATATTGTGATGGGTTTTATGATATTAAAATTATTTACTCTATCATGCTATGAAAAGCTATGAAAGAACTTGTGGATTTAAGATGGATTTCATGACACCCAAATTAGGATTTCAACTACAATGTTGATGGGTTTAATTGAATAATTTCTAAATGAATTGATTTTACTCCTATCGTGTTCTATACTCTTGATTTGCATGATTTTAAGCTTATGTGCATATTAAGAAAGTTGAATGGCTATTATGTATGCTATGAGCTCTTGAGAATATTTTGAATGTTTTGAGTGATATGAAGCCCCTTTCATTAATTTTATAAAGCAATGGTTTTGATGAGCTACTCCTTGATTATATTGATCTATTATGAGATTATGCATGTTATGGTATATAAATTATGTATGTCATGATTACTCTCATATTTGTATGCCGATGGAACAAGTCTTATGAAGTTTGATATGAACGAATGATTGAGGTATGAGTCCTCTACCTAGTGAAAATTATTAGATAATGATAGGCCGATAGTTTGATATGAACGAGTGATTGAGGTATGAGTCCTCTACCTAGTGAAAATTATTAGATAATGATAGGCCGATAGTAGAGGCATAAACTAGATCTAGGAGCTATCCTTAAGATGATAATCTATGTTTGAAAGTTTTCTAGAATGGGTTAGTAGAATACCTATTCATAATAAATGATTCTTTGATTCATGTCTTTTGTTATTCTGCGAGAGTCACTCTTAACATCGAGTGGACCTTGGGATAGATGTAGATACTCCCTATAGCTAGTGCAAGAGACTCTATGGGTTAGCTCACATGGTTTATGTCAGTTAAAGGTTGCTCTAACACATGTTCAAGTTCTCTTTATGGTCATAAGTGGTCTCTCTTATGATGATTATGATGGTTCATTTATGTCATGCACAAGGGTGTCTTAAAGTTGTATAACTCATTATCTCTAAAGCTTGCATTGTTTTCTTTGTATATGTTATGGTCCTTTATTATTGGCATTGGTATTTCTCAAAAAGGTATACTACTTCCTTTCCAAGTATTTATGGTGTCCTTCATAATTAATTTTAGCCCTTTCTTTGATTTAGAAGCAATATTCTTTCTAAAGGATATGGCTATTTTACTTATGCATGATAACCTATGTCCCTCCTTATCATATGTTTTACGGTTCAAGTTATGTTTCTAAATGATCATGTTGTTTGCTGCTTTTATGACACATGTTTTGCGCATTGCATGCCCATATACTAGAACATTCAAAATACTACTGCATAATTTTTTACCTACATGATTTAACCATGTAGGACCAATGCTCCTCGATATCCTCCACTTGGCTAGCTTGCATTTGTGATGATTGTGCTCATGGTTAGTCCTCTAGTTCAGGGACAAAATCCTACTACTATCTTACTTATGTTGAGACTTTATTCCACTTTACTTTCTAGTTTGAGGGTGAGCCTTGGACATGTCTTAGGCCCTATCCTATTTATGTTTAGAGGTGTTTTTAGATACCACGCTATGTACCTATGACGTGATGTTGAGATTTTATGAGACCTATTCCTTAGACCCTATCCCTTATGTGATGCTATTTGATAGTGATAGAAAGTGATGAATGTCCTAAGTCCTTATTTCCCAATAGCTTGAGTCCTACTTACCCTCCCCTAGTACTTGCTTGTTATGTGATTCATACAAATCCCATTCCTCTATCTATCCAAATATCATAATTCATAAGCCCCTATTCCCATAGAATTATTTGTTGAATGTTTGTTTTATATTTCGCAACCAATGATATACAAATGATATGCTAAGAGGCTTGTTGGGTTGCCTTCGAGTTTTTCATTCACACGTGTCACATCTATGCCCTAGGCTTAGGTCGTGACATAAAACTAGCAAGTGAGTAAAGTATCTAAACTGCTGGTAGAGGAAGAACATATGAAGAAGGAATTAGAGAAACTCACTACTCTCCTGGGTAAAAGAGGCTCTAAAATCTATGTGCTGAAGGCATGGTTGGTTTAGATTAACTTTGAAGGACCTTGTTCAGAGGAGGCCCATATGATGAGGATTCATATTAAGAGATTGAATGCTCAAGTTGCAAATATTAAGGACCAGTTACTCAATCAACATATTGCGTCAGTTGCCCATCTTTCTCAATTTATCCAATCTCTTGCCAAACAATGCTCCTCCTCCTAAGTCTTACTTTGTCCCCTATCATTTCTTTTATTTTCTTCTGTGTGCCGAGCAATCTAGTATGTTGTTCTTTATTATAGTAGAATTTTTGTAATGTTTTTCTTGCAAATTGTTTTTATTAATTAATGAGTAGCTGGTTGGGTTTTCTCCTTTATTCCTTTGGTTACTTTGTCTGTGTATGAGTATCTCTTACTGTTGTTTGTGTGACACTTGCACTGCATTAGTTTTGGATTTGTTGTTGTTTCTTTTTTATGAGGCCAAAAGGGGGAAATTGATAATGCTTTAATAAACCAAACAATTTGTACTGACTTATCGGTGACAAGTGGAATGTATATAAGGACTTGTACCTAATTGAACTTGAAGATTTGAAGATGTGATGTTATTAATAGGGGGAACTTGTCACATTGTGCTGAATATACTAAAAGTCATTGCTAGACAATGTTATGTGTTTATCATTATCAAAAAGGGGCAAAATAATTCTACGATGGTTTGATGATTTAACAAACGATGGGAATAGGGAACAGATGAGGAAACTGCTCTTATGTGTGCTGAGATCCTAAAAGAAAAACTCAACAACAGCTCACTGTGCATTTGCAAGTTTGTTATTTGTTAGTGTACATCAGCCTGCTATGAAGAAATTGTCTAGTTAATGAAATTAGTCCAAAGGGTGATGATGGTTGGTATATATACCTATTGCTTCCTAAGCACATGCAAGTGTACGCGGTTGTCACAAACCAAGCCTAGGGCCTAGACGTCACCGGCAAATGGGGAACCCCAAGAAACCCCAAACAAGCCTCCTAGCATATCATTACACATCCTTGGTCACAAAAGAAATTAAAATGATAAAGAGAGATAAGCATAAATAAGGGAATTGGGGCTAAGGGTAAACTTCCATATCATAACATCAAGAAACAAGAGAATCAAGGCTCATAGCAAAGATAAGTAACATGTCCAACAACACCTCCACTACATAGATAAGAGCGGGGGCCACGACAAACAACCGGGCTCACCCTCATAGTCAATACATAAATAAAGGTAAGATATTTTTAGCACATAGCCAGAGATCATAAGCAACGTCCCCAAATGGAGGACTCACCCACAAGCTTGAGATATAATCGTACTAGCCATGTGGAGGAGGAGGATGATCAAGTGGTGCACCAGTTCCTAAATGTTGACATCATGTAGGCATAGAGTATGTGTTAGTATATTAGAATGTACTAAGTATATAGGATGCAATGTAACAAGTGATGGTAACATAATCAAAATGAATAAATATAGGCAATGAGTACATATAGCAATATGGCATGCATTGAAGTTGCTCGTAGTAAATCAGTCTTATATAGACCATAAAATAAGTGTAAGGAGTGATCATTCTTAATTGAATCCAAGGCCTAGAACCTCATTGGAGAGGCTTATGAGGTACTAACCATTCATGAGGTTAATGGAGTACAAACTCCCCTACAAGGTTGATGTAGTACAAACCCCTCCAACAAGTTTGATGGAGTACAAACCGCCCCAACAAGGTTGATGGGTACAAACCCCCAGCAAGGTTGATGGGTAATATATATATATATATATATATATATATATATATATATATATATATAGGCACACACACACACTTCTTTCATCATCATTCACATACATTTCTTTTCATCATCATTTCATCATCATGTCATCATCATTTCATCATCATAAAGTCATTCAATTCATAATACATGCGTTTGACCTTCATTTCCTCAAGAAACCATAACCAAGATTGGAGATGGAGACTTGAAGCTTGAGAGGAAATCCTTAGATCCGGAGAATTTTTTAGACTTGAGTTTAGGAGTAAAATATTTGGCTAAGTGTTTAAATGAATATTGGGAAATGTTTAGAATAATATGAGGATAAAAAATAGCTAAAGTATAGATAATTTCACATTTGGGAACACTTAGGCCCAAGACATAAAAGTCTTGGACCGAAGTCAAAACTAGGCAAAAAAAATACACAGAGGCGCGCCCTTGGTGCGTCGCGCTAGGGGTGCGAAAACCTCTCCAGAAATTGCATCTTGCGATTTCCAAATTTTGATACAGTTGCTCTTAAATAAGGGTTAGACCCATTTTCCACTCAATTTGACCCCCTAAACAAAAATATGAAGTCAAAATTTTGATATCATACACGAATTTTGAAATATATAAAAATTACAATTTCAAGCACTTCCTAGGAACATTTTTGGGGTACTTTTTGGGACCATTTCAATGGTCTACTCAAGTAATATAGTGACTCTTAGAGTGAGGGGATATCGAACCCAAGAACTTTAATTCAGCTTTCAATTACTTTAAAAAAAATAGACTATGCAACAAATGTTATTTTAATGACCCAAGCCTAGGGCCGAGATGTGATATGGCGAATGGAGAACCCGAAGCAACCCCAAACAAGCCTCTTAACTTATCACTACGCATCATTGGTCGCGGAAGCATATAAAAGACATAATGAGTAAGAATAGGGGAACAGGGACCAAGGGAAGCTTGCATAACATCATAATCAAGAGACAAAGAGTCAAAGCTCATATCATAGATACATAACATTTCCAACAAACACCTCTACTACTTAGATAAGAGCAGGGGCCAAGACAAAGAAAACGAGCTCACCCTCATAGTCAAAATAGAATAGAAAGAAGAGTGTCTTAATACACAATAAGAGAAACATAGATAAATGTCCCCAGAATGGAGGACTCACTAACTAGCTTGAGTAGTACCGAACTAGCCCCATGGAGAAGGAGCATGATCAACTTGGGCTCTGGTTCCTACATGGTGATATCATGTAGGCAAGAGTATGCATTAGTACATTTGAATGTACTAAGTATGTAGGATGCAATGTAACAAGAGATAGGCATCATAATCAAAATGCATAACAATAGGCAATAGGTATAATATAACAATATGGCATGTATGAACAATGCACAAGTAAAACATGCTTAAGTAACTCATGCTCATTTAGGATATCATATGTGTAGAAGATACCAAGCAAGATTTCCAAAGTACAAACCCCTTGGTAGGTTGATGATGATCTCGTCCCATAACGCTAGTAGTGTGGTACAAACCCCTCATATGGTTAGTGATCAAGGTACTCAACCCCCCTCAAGCCCCTTAATTAGCTATCAAGGTACTAACCCCCCCCCCGACAAG
>DF358192.1:2803-23787 GCA_000787875.1 Solanum virginianum
CATGGAACACCGGATGGACCAAATTCATTTCACTAGGCAACTTCAACTCATAAACTACCTTGCCAACCCTCTTAATCACCTCATAAGGACCAACATACCGTGGACTCATCTTCCCCTTTTTACTAAAATGGACTACACCTTTCATTGGTGAAACCTTCAAATAAACCCAATCACCCACTTAGAATTCTAAGTCTCCTTTTCTTACATCGACATAGGATTTTTGACACCTTTGGGCTGTCCTCAACCTCTCCCTAAGCATCTTAACCTTTCAAGAGCTTCCATAACCAGATTCGGCCCCAATAAAGCCACCTCTCCAACCTCAAATCAACCCACGGGTGATCTATAACAACTCCCATAAAAAGCCTTAAAAGGAGTCATACCGATGCTAGAGTGATAGCTATTATTGTAGGCAAACTCAATCAATGGAAGACGGTCATCCCGACTACCCTTAAGCTCCAAGACACAAGCCTTAAGCATATCCTTAAGTGTTTGAATTGTCCTTTAGGCTTGGCGATCCGATTGAGTGTGGAAGGCCATACTAAGGTGAACTTTGGAACAAAGACCCCTTTGAAAAGACCTCCAAAAGTGTGAACTAAATTGTGCACCACGATCAAATATAATGGATAAGGAAATCCCATGCAACCTTACAAACTTATGGATGTACAACCTTGCATACTCTTCATCCCCATATGTAGTCTTGACCGGTATAAAGTGAGCCAATTTCGTCATCCTATCAACCACCAACTAGAAGGAATCAAAACCTTTCCTAGTCTTGGGCAACCCAACCACAAAATCCATATTAATAACCTCCCACTTCCAAGTAGGAAACTCTTGTTTTGGGTTAGGTCACTCGGCCTTTGATGCTCGGCTTTGACTTGTTGACAACTATGGTAACCGGAAACAAATTTAGCAAAGTCCCTTTTCATACCTCCCCACCAATATACATCCCTGAAGTCTCTATATATTTTTGTGGAACCAGGGTGGATAGAATAAGAAGAGTTATGGGCCTCATCAAGAATTCTCTCCCTCAAACCACAACACATGGCATACATAACCTACATTGGTATCTAAGGGCCCCATCTGCCCCTTGGGAGAAAACCTCTATTTTGTCGTCTTTCACCATGGTCTTTAATTCAAGCAAGGAGATGTGTAGATCTTGTTTTGCTATTACCTCGTCAACCAAAGAAGATTTAGAACCATCTACAACAATAATACCATTACCCACATCTTACAAGCTCACCCCCAGTCTAGCCAATCTATGCACCTCCCTAGCCATCTCCCTATCACCACCATCCACCATTACCCACATCTTACAAGCTCCCCCCCAGTCTAGCCAATCTATGCACCTCCCTAGCCATCTCCCTATCACCACCATCCACATGAGCTGTGCTACCCATAGACACTCTACTTAAAGCATCTACCACCATATTTACCTTACCCGGATACGTAAGGCAACTTTAACTCATAAACTATCTTGCCAACCCTCTTAATCACCTCATAAGGACCAACATACCTTAGACTCATCTTCCCCTTTTTACTAAAATAGACTACACCTTTCATTGGTGAAACCTTCAAATAAACCCAATCACCCACTTAGAATTCTAGGTCTCCTTTTCTTACATCGGCATAGGATTCTTGACAACTTTGGGTTGTCCTCAAAGTTATGGATGTATAACCTTGCATACTCTTCAGACCCATATATAGTCTTCACCGGTAGAATGTGAGCCAATTTCGTCATCCTATCAACCACCATCCATAAGGAACCAAAACCTTTCCTAGTCTTGGGCAACCCAACCACAAAATCCATATTAATAACCTCCCACTTGCAAGTAGGAATCTCTTGTCTTGGGTTAGGCCACCCAACCTTTGATGTTCGGCTTTGACTTGTTAACAACTATGTCAACTAAAAACAAATTTAGCAAAGTCCCTCTTAATCCTAACTATGGAAACCGAAAATGAATTTGGCAGTGTCCCTCTTCATGCCTCTCCACTAATACACATCCCTCAGGTCTCTATACATTTTGGTGGAACCAGGGTGGATAGAATAAGAAGAGTTATGGGCCTCATCAAGAATTCTTTCCTTCAAACCATCAACACATGGCATACATAACCTACCTTGGTATCTAAGGGCCCCCATCTGCCCCCTCCCCCCGGGAGAAAACCTCTATTTTGTCGTCTTTCACCAAGGCCTTTAATTCAAGCAAGGATGTGTGTAGATCTTGTTTTGCTTTCACCTTGTCAACCAAAGAAGATTTAGAACCATTCACAACAGCAATACCATTACCCATATCTTCCAAGCTCACCCCTAATATAGACAATCTAGGCACCTCCTAGCCATCTCCCTATCACCACCATCCACATGAGCTAAGCTACCCATAGACACTCTTCTTAAAGAATCTGCCACCACATTCACCTTACTCGGATACCCAAGAAAACTTTAACTTATAAAGTTCCTTGCCAACCCTCTTAATCACCTCATAAGGACCAATATACCTTGGAATCATCTTCCCCTTTTTACCAAAATAGACTACACCTTTCATTGGTGAAACCTTCAAATAAACCCAATCACCCACTTAGATTTCTAGGTTTCCTTTTTTTACATCGGCATAGGATTTTTGACAACTTTGGGCTGCCTTCAAAGTTATAGATGTACAACCTTGCATACGCTTCAGCCCCATATAAGAATTCTCTCCCTCAAACCACAACACATGGCATACATAACATACATTGGTATCTAAGGGCCCCATCTGCCCCTTGGGAGAAAACCTCTATTTTTTTGCCTTTCACCAAGGCCTTCAATTCAAGCAAGGAGATGTGTAGATCTTGTTTTGATATCACCTTGTCAACCAAAGAAGATTTAGAACCATCCACAACAGCAATACCATTACCCACATCTTCCAAGATCACCCCCAATATAGTTAATCTATGCACCTCCCTAGCCATCTCCCTATCACCACCATCCACATAATCTAAGCTACCCATAGACACTCTACTTAAAGCATCTACCACCACATTTACCTTACCCGGATACCCAAGGCAACTTCAACTCATAAGCTACCTTATCAACCCTCTTAATCACCTCATAAGGACCAACATACCTTGGACTCATCTTCCCCTTTTTACCAAAATAGACTACACCTTTCATTGGTGAAACTTTCAAATAAACCTAATCACCCACTTAGATTTCTAGGTTTCCTTTTTTTACATTGGCATAAGATTTTTGACAACTTTAGGTTGTCCTCAAAGTTATGGATGTACAACCTTGCATACTCTTCAGCCCCATATGTAGTCTTGACCGGTAGAAAGTGAGCTAATTTCATCATCCTATCAACCACCCCCCATAAGGAATCAAAACCTTTCCTAGTCTTGGGCAACCCAACCACAAAATCCATATTAATAACCTCCCACTTCCAAGTAGAAATCTCTTATCTTTGAATTCTCTCCCTCAAACCACAACACATGGCATACATAACCTACATTGGTATTTAAGTGCCCCATCTGCCCCTTAGGAGAAAATCTCTATTTTGTCATTTTTCACCAAGGCCTTCAATTCAATCACGGAGATATGTAGATCTTGTTTTGCTATCACCTCATCAACCAAAGAAGATTTAGAACCATCCACAACAAAAATACCATTACCCACATCTTCCAAGCTCACCCCCAATCTAGCCAATCTATGCACCTCCCTAGCCATCTCACCTATCACCACCATCCACATGAGCTAGGCTACCCATAGACACTCTACTTAAAGCATCTACCACCACATTGGAACCGACTCAATAGAAGGGACTTTGGACTCCACATCTTTAACCCTCACAAGATGATACAAGCATCCCTTAGAAATCAACCTATGGGCTTTGATGCATAAGATGAACCTACCCCTTACTACAACATCTTGACTTTCCCATTCAAGGATGGGCTCATTTGTGAATTGAAACTCGACCCTATGAGTTCTACAATCAATAGAAGCATACTAGGCATGCAACAAATCCATCCCAAGAATAACATCAAAATCAACCATATTTCATTCAACAAGATCAGAAGGTAGGATTTTATGCAAGATGCAAATCGAATAATTTCTATACACCCTCAAAGCAATAATAGATACACCAATAGGAGTAGAAACTTCATATGACTCATGCAATAACTCTGACTCAACTTGGAACTTTTTAGCAACAAAGGGGGGTAACAAAGAAAAGGGTGGCACCCAGATCAATCAAAGCTTATACATCAAGATCAATGATTTTCAACATAGCGGTACCAACATTAGGGACCTCACTAACCTTTTGCATCCCATATAGACCATAAAATTGATTGTTCCTTAGGGCACCACCTTGGGGACCTGCTCTACCCAATGGGACTGCATTTGCACCCCGAACCTTGCCACGATTTCTTGGACAATCTACTTTCTTTTTACTAAGCTTCTCGCAACCATAGCATTCACTAGTACCCTTCAAACACGAGCCATTATGACTATTCCCACATCTAGGACATACAACATTACGAGCCATACCACTAATACCTTGAGGTCTAGGGAAGTCATTTGCAACCTCCTTATTTGTAGCATGAGAAGGCCTTTTGCCTTGTGGAAGTCTAACACTCATAGCACCTTATTTGAAGTTCATAAACTCAACCATCTTTGCTTCCCTAAACTAAAGAAAGAAGAACCAATTAAGGAAGTCCAATTTCAATTCCTCTCAAGGAAGCACATAGCCATTACCCTTCTCACCCTTCCATTGATCATACCAAATTTGGGCTACCCCCTTGAGTTGGTACACCACTAACTCTGCTTTTTCATTTAGCCCAACACCCATGATAGAAAAGATTTTGTAGACCTCATCGATAAACTTTTGCGGATCTTCATCCACCTTTGACCCATGGAAAATCGAAGGATTTAACCTCATGAAATCTCTTACCCTAGCTGAGGGGGTAGTAGCATGAGAGGCTTGGTCCCTTTGTTAGACTTGGTTGGCCACCACTTGGTCAAGCATAGTAAGAGCATTTTGGAGCTCACCAATGGTAGGTTGTTCCTCGGGAGTTTGGGCACGCCTTTCTCTAGTGTTTTGCATTATCTAGCATAGCAAACAACAATCATTAGGGGGGAAACACTTAACATAACTCTATAGCATGACTTAGAACATCAAGAAGGGAAATATTTCCTAAAACATCTCATAACCTCCTACTCATAGTTATGGCACGCTTCACAACCATGGATAGGACTCTAATTGACGCGGTGTGTTGGACTCTAAGGATCTATCAACCCAGTGGTCTAATACCAAGTTTTCCACTACCCAGGCCTAAGGCCTAGACGTGACACGGTGAATAGGGAACCCAAAGGAACCCCAAACAAGCCTCTTAACTTGTCATTACACACCCTTTGTTGCGGAAGCATATAGAAGACATATGGAACAAGAATAGGTACTATAGGGCTAAGAAAAGGTTTGTATAAATATCATAATCAAGTGACAAGAGTCAAAGCTCATACATAGATACACAACATGTCTGACAAGCACCTTTAATACATAGATAGAGCGGGGGTGAAGACAAAGCTGTCGGGCTCACCTTCATAGTGAATATAACATAAGAAAGTGTATCAATACAAATCAAGAGGAAGAACATAAACAAAGGTCCCCGAAGAGGAGGACTAACCAATAAGCTTGGAATAGCACTGTCTAGCCACGTGGAGGAGGAGGATGATCAACTTGAGCATCAGTTCCTACATGATGATATAATATAATGTAGGCAAGAGTATGCGTTAGCATGTTTTAATGTACAAAGTATGTGGGATAAAATGCACCAAAGATAAGCTTCATAATCAACATGAATAATAATAGACAATAGGCATGGGATAGCAATATGACATGAATGATCAATGCATAAGTAAAACATACTTAAGTAACTCATACTTATATAAGATATTATATTTGAAGAATAGACCAAGCTAGATTTCCAAATGTACAATCCTTTGGTAGGTTAGTGATGATGCCACCCCATCACTTAGGTGGATGAGTAGTAGCCCTCGTGTGGGTTGGTGATAATGCTGCCCCATCACCTAGGTGGATGAGTATGAACCCTCATCTTAGTTGATGAGTATAAACCCCCATGTAGGTTAGTGATGATGTTGGCCCATCACTAGGTGGAGAAGTACGAACCCTTTTTTTGATTTTTCGGGTTCTTGACTCCTCGGATGGGCATGGTCTAATACAACACTTTATATAGGATTTATCATAAGCTGTAATGCAATACTTCATATTGGAATAATCATATAAATAAGCTCATTTCATCATCATAACATCAATCATATCCTATCTCATGCTTTGGATGTTCAATTCCTTAAGAAACCATAACCGGATATTTTATCAAACACCTTGGGGGTGTATAATGGGGGTAAAATACCATACAATTTAGAGATGAAATCATGCACGAAAATCTATTATAACACCATCAATAAACATCTTTCAACACCCCCAAGACATTCACATCAAAACCCCTCATCAAATCCAACATTAGATCCAAGATTTAGAGCTCAAAACATGCTAAAACAACCATACTTTCATGAACTAAAATCACTGTGTAGTAAATTTCTTAGTATATAAGACCACATATAAAATCAACTTTAAATAATATAATATTAGTAAAAATGAGGCTTAGGCAGCAAGGATGAAAGGATCCAATGGTTCAACACCATATACGTTAGCTTCGGGGATGTTCTTGGTGAAGGCTGAAGATGGAGGCTTGAAGCTTGAAGAGAATCTTTAGTTCTAGATGAGGGTTTTAAGTCTTTAAATTTGGAATAAAATTATGGTTGAGTGTTTTGGGTAGTATTGGGAAATGTTTAAGATGATATAAGGATGAAATTTGACTAAGTATAGATAAAAACACATTTGGAAAATTTGGGGCCAACACTTGGAATATTTTGGACCGCACAGGAAAACACTACCAGGCAGAATACACACCACCATGTCATAGAGTACATTCAAACATACTAACATATACTCTATGCCTACATGCACAGGAAAACACTACCAGGCAGAATACACACCACCATGTCATAGAGAGGATGCATAGAGGATTTACAATAAAGTATGCCCAAGGCGCATCACGTAGGTATTGTGAAAAGACCTCTGGAATTCATCACTAAAAAAATTATAATTGCTAATTTTTTGCTCTTAAATTGAGGTTAGACCCTTTTTCACCTAATTTTGATCCCCTGATCACAAATATTAAGTCATATTTTTGAAATAATTAACAGATTTTTAGATATATGGAAATTAAAATTCTGGGCATTACGAGGCACATTTTACGACACTTTTTGGGGTCATTTCAGAGAGCTTAGGGATGCTCTCACCTTGCTTGCACAAGTGGTGTCTAATAAATCCAACCAAGGGGCCGAAGCCCCTTATGCTCCTACACTAACCTGTTGGGTGACAGACTTCATGAGAATGAATCCCTCAAAATTTCATGGGTCAAAAGTGAGTGAGGACCCCCAAGTGGTCATTAATGATGTCTACAATATTTTGTCTATCATAGGTGTTGGAGCAAATGAAAAGGTGGAGTTAGTGACGTACCAACTCAAAGGAGTAGCTCAAATATAGTAAAATTAATGGAAGGAAGATAAGGGAGTTGGCTATGTGATGCTTTAGAAGGAGTTCAAAATGGCTTTCCTTAATCGGTTCTTACCTCTTGATCTTAGGATGCTAAGTTGGTTGAATTTACAAATTTGAGAGAAGGGTCCATGAGTGTGAGAGAGTATGTGAAATGTCAAAAAAGTGCCTGAAAACAAGCCTTGGAATGTCTAGAAATGTAAATTCGATATATCTAAAAATTTGTTTATTATTTTGAAAATTTGACTTCAAATTCTTATTGAAGGGGTCCAAATTATGTGAAAAAGGATCTAACCCCAATTTGAGAGTTAAAGATTAGCAATTATGAAATTCCAAAGTGTGATTTCCAGAGGGGCTTTTGCGTCCCCTTTGCGACACGCCCTTGTGTATTTTGGGGACTGTCTTTTTTAGTTCGGTCCAAGACTTCAAAGACCTGACCTAAGTGTTCTCAAATGTGTTTTTACCGATACATAACCAAATTTCTCCCTAATATCATCCTAAGCATTTCCCAATACTCCCTAAAACACTTAATTTATATTTTCACTCCCCAAACTCAAGTCCCAAACCATCATCCCAAGCTACGGTTCTCCTTCAAGGTTCTTCTTTAAGCTTCAAGTCTCCATCTCCTTTCTTCACCAAGTTCATCTCTAAGCTATGGTACTTAGGTTTCTTTCATAGGTTCCTTTCACCTATGATACCCAAGCCTTCTTTTACTCAAATTGCACGATTTAAATTTACAAATGGGTCTTGCTTATTATGAAATTCACTGCACACTTTGTTAAAGCTATGTAAAGTTGTAACTGTTTTGCTATATTTGGCCTACAAATCTTGGATCTATTGTAAGATTTGATGAGGGGCTTTGATGTATATGTCTTGAGGGTGTTGCAAGGTGTTGATTGATGGTTTTAATGGATTTTTTTGCATACGTGATTTCATCTCTAAATTGAATGGTTTTATACTATAATTCCACACCCTCTAAGTGTTTGATAAAATGTCCAAATGTGGTTTCTTGAGGGTTTGTACTTAGATGAGGGTTTGTGCTCATCAACCTAGGAAAGGGTTTGTACTTCTCCACCATGGTGATGGGGCGGCATTATCACCAACCTAGATGAGGGTTAGTACTCATCTACCTATGTGATGGAGTGGAATCATCACTAACCTACCAAACAGTTGTACATTTAGAAATCTAGTATCATATCTTATACACATATGATATCCTATATGAGCATGAATACTTAAGCTTGTTTTACTTATGTATTGATCACGTATGCCATATTGTTATATTATGCCTATTGCATATGGATATAAATTTTAATTATGATGTTTAATTCTTGTTTATATTGCATCCTACTTACTTAGTACATTCAAACATACTAACATATACTCTATGCCTACATGATGTCACCATGTAGGAACCAAAGCCCAAGTTGATATCCTCCTCGACATGGCTAATTCGGTGATATTAAAGCTAGTTGGTAAGTCCTCCACTTCAGGGACCTAGTTTATGTTTGTTCTATTATGTATTGAGACACTCTTCTTTATTGTCTATGTTGACTATAAGGGTGAGCCCAATTGCTTTTTCTTGGCCCCCGCTCTTATCTATGACTTAGAGGTGTTTTTTGGACATGTTACGTTTCTATAGTATGAGTTTAACTCTTGTATTTTGACCATGATATTGTGAAAGCTTTCCCCTTAGCCCCGGTTTCCCCATTCTTTTATCTTTGATGCTTGATTTATTGCTTGCGCGACCAAGGGTGTCTAATGATGCTTTGTGAGGCTTGCTTGGGGTCCATTCAAGTTCTCTTTGCACTGTGTCACATCTAGGCCCTAGGCTTAGACCATGACAAACTTGGTATCATAGCCTTAGGTTGATAGATCCTCAGAGTCCAACACACCACGTTAATTAGAGTCATATTCATTGTTGTAAAGAGTGCCATGACTATGAATAGGAGGCTGTGAGACATTTTGGAAATGTTTCCCTTCTTCGTGTTCTAAGTCGTTATATAGAGTAGTGGTAAGTTTCCTCCTAAAGCTTATTCTTTGCTATGCTATATCATGCCAAACACTAGAGAAAGATGGGCCTAAACTCTCGAGGAGCAACCTACCAATGGTGAGCTCTGAGATGCACTTACTATGCTTGCCCATATGGTGGCCAACCAAGTCAATCAAGAGGCCCAAGCCCCTTATGCTAATACATCGGGAGCTAGGGTAAGAGATTTCATGAGGACGAAATATCCAATTTTCTATAGGCCAAAGGTGGACAAAGATCCACAAGAGTTCATTGATGAGGTCTATAAAATCTTGAGTATCATGGGTGTTGGGCCAAATGAAAAGGCAGAGTTGGCAGCATACCAACTTAAAGGGGTAGGTCAAATATGGTATGAACAATGGAAGGGTGAAAAGGGGGTTGGTGATGTGGTGCTTTAGGAGGAGTTCAAATTGACCTTCCATAGTCAGGTTTTCCCTTTTGATCTTAGGGAAGCTAAGTTGGTGGATTTTATTAACTTGAAATAAGGTGCTATGATTGTAAGGGAGTATGCCCTCAAGTTTAATCAACTTTCAAAGTATTCTTGTCATCTGTGTCCGATCCTAGATCTAGGATGAACAAGTTTGTGATAGGGGTCTCCGACTTGGTAAGTAAAGAATGCCGGTCGACCATGCAAATTAGTGATATGGACTTGTCTCGGTTGATAACCTATGCAAAGCAAATGGAGGAGGGGAAATTAAGAAAGAGAAAGGGGCATAAGGCCAAGAGGCTTGTCTTGGGGTACGTTCCAAAGGGGTGGCCAATTTTATCAAGGCCAAGTGTCTTACTATGCTACTAATAGGGAGTTTGCGAATGACCTCTGTAGGCCTCAAATTATTAGTGTTGTGGCTCCGATTAATGTGTGTCCTACATGTGAAAAGGTTCATAAAGACCCATGTTTGAATGATTCTAAATGGTTGTGGGGAGATTGGGCAAAAGAAGGTAGATTGTCCAAGAAACTATGGCATGGTCTGGGGTTCTAATGTGGTTCTATTGGAGAGAGGTGGTCTTTAAGGTGGTGTCCCAAGCCATTTTGTCCTAGAAATCATCGCAAGGTTTAGGGTATAAATGTGGTTCCATTGGGTAGAGGTCTCAAGGTGGTGCCCCAAGGAAAAATCAATTCTATGCTCTACATGGGAGGTAAGGGGTTGGTGAGGTCCCCGATGTTGTTACCGGTATGTTAAAAATCTTTGACCTTGATGTTTATACTTTGATTGATATAGGTGCCACTCTTTCCTTTGTTAACCTTTTTGTTGCTAAAAGATTCCATGTTGTTCCCAAGTTGTTGCATGATTTATATGAACTGTCTGCTTCTATTGGTGCCTCTATTATTACAAGAAATATATATATGAGTTTTCTTATTTGTATTTTGCATAAGTTATTGCCTTGTGATCTTGTTGAACTAAATGGTAGTTTTTGATGTCATACTCATGATGGACTGGTTGCATGCCTACTATGCTTCTATTAATAGTAGAACTCGTAAGGTCAAGTTTCAATTTCCTAATGAACCCGTAATTCAATGGGAATGTTAAGATGTGATAGTCAAGGGTAGATTCATTTCATGCATTAAAGCCCGTAGGTTGATCTCTAAGGGGGTGTCTTTACATCTTGTGAGGGTTAAATATGTGGAATCCAAAGCCCCTTCCATTTAGTCAGTTCCGATTGTAAATGAGTTTCTTGATGTCTTACTAAATGACCTTCTAGGTGTTCCTACCGAAAGGGAGATAGATTTTGGTATAGATCTCCTTCTTGATACATAACCTATCTCTGTTCCTCCTTACCGTATGGGCCCGATGGAGATGAGGGAGTTAAAGGAACAATTGAAAGATTTATTGGAAAAGGGATTTATTAGGCCTAGTCAATCACCTTGGCATGCTCTGGTGTTATTTGTGAAAAACAAGGATGGATCACTTATAATGTGTATTGACTATCGGCAACTTAATAGGGTCACTATAAAGAATGGATATCCTCTTTCAAGAATTGATGATTTGTTTGACTAATTGCAAGGGGCTATCTTTTTCTCTATGACTGATCTTCAGTCTGGGTATCATCAAGTGAGGGTGAGGTAGTGTGATATTTCCAAGACGGGCTTCCAGACTAGATATGGGTATTATGATTTTGTGGTGATGTCTTTTGGGTTAACTAATATGCCGACCATCTTCATGGACCTAATGAATAGCGTCTTCAAACCTTACCATTATTACTTTGTTGTGGTCTTCATTGATGATATTTTGATCTACTCACATAGTAGGGAGGACCGTATAGGTCACTTAAGGGTTGTGTTGCAAAGGTTGAAAAAGGAGAGATTGTATGCTAAATATGACAAATGCAAATTTTAGTTATAGGAGGTTGCATTCTTGTGTCTATGGTGTCGGGGGATGGCATAAAAATGGATCCTGAGAAAACTGATGTAATTAGGAATTGGCCTGGACCATTGACCCTCTCAGATATTAGGAGTTTTTTGGGTTTTGCGGGTTACATTAGAAGATTTGTGAATAGGCTCTCCTCCATTGTTCCCCTATGACCAAGTTGACTCAAAAAAATATTGTGTGGACCGATGAATGTGAGAGAAGGTTCCAAACATGGAAGGATAGGCTTGTGTCCGCTCCTATATTGTCACCATCGGATGGGCTTGACGATTTTGTTTTGTATTGTGATGGATCTAGAGTTGGTTTGGGTTGTGTTCTTATGCAAGATGGTAAGGTCATAGATTATGCTTCTAGACAGTTCAAAGTACATAAAGGGAAGTACAGTACCCATGATCTAGAGTTAGCCACTGTGGTGTCTGCATTGATGTTTTAGCGTCATTATCTGTTTGGGGTGCATGTGGATGTATTCACTAATCATAAGAGCCTCCAATATGTCTTCACTCAAAAAGATCTCAATTTGAGAGAAAGAAGGTAGCTAGATCCTCTCAAAGATTATGACATAATCATGTATCATCATCCAGGTAAAGTAAATATAGTGGCGAATGCTTTGAGTCAGGTGTTCATCGGTAGCCTAGCTCATGCCATGGTGGTGATAGGGAGATGGCTAGGGAGGTGCATAGATTGGCTAGATTGGGGGTTAGGTTGGAAGATATGGGTAATAGTGTCATTGTTAGAGATGGTTCAAACTCTTCTTTGGTAGATAAAGTCATAGTAAAACAAGATCTTGACTCCTCCTTGCTTGAATTGAAAGCCTTGGCAAAAGTAGACAAAGTAGAGGTTTTCTCCCAAGGGGGAGATGGGGCTCTTACGTATCAAGTTAGGTTGTGTGTGCCTTATTTTGATGGTTTGAGAAAGAAAATCCTTGATGAGGCCCATAATTCCTCTTATTCTACCCACCCCAGTTCCACCAAAATATATAGAGACTTGAGAGATGTGTATTGGTGGGGAGGCATGAAAAGGGACATTACTAAATTCGTTCCTGGTTGCCATAGTTGCCAACAAGTCAAAGTGGAACATCAAAGGTCAGGTGGCCTAACCCAAGAAATAGAAATTCCCACTTGGAAGTGGAAGGTGAATAATAGGGATTTTGTGGTTGGGTTGCCCAAGACTAGAAAAGGTTTTGATTCCATTTGGGTGGTGGTTGATAGGATGACAAAGTTAGGTCACTTCTTAATGGTTAAGACCATATATGGGCGTGAAGAGTATGAAAGGTCGTACATCCATGAGTTAGTGAGGTTATATGGGGTTCCTTTATCCATCATATCGAATCGTGGTCCACAATTCACTTCACACTTTTGGAGGTCTTTTCAAAGGGGTCTTGGTACAAAAGATCACCTTAGTACGGCCTTCCACCCTCAAATGGATGGCCAATCCGAAAGAACCATTCAAACCATTGAAGTATGCTTAGGGCATGTGTATTGGAGTTGAGGGACAGTTGGGATGACTATCTTCATTTGATTGAGTTTGCCTACAATAATAGCTATCACTCTAGCATTGGTATAGCTTCTTTTAAGGCTCTTTATGGGAGGCAATGTAGATTACTGGTTTGTTGGTTCAAGGTTAGAGAGGTGGCTTTATTGGGATCAAATCTAGTTTTGAAGGCTCTTAGAAGGTTAGGATGATTAGGGAATGGTTGAAGACGGTCCAAAGTCGTCAAAAATCTTATGCCGATGTGAGAAGGAGAGACCTTGAATTCAAAATGGGTTATTGTGTTTACTTGAAGGTTTCTCCAATGAAAGGCATGGTCCACATTGGTAAAAAGGGGAATTTGAGTACAAGGTATATTGGTCCTTATGAGGTGATAAAGAGGGTTGGAAAGGTAGCTTATGAATTGAAGTTGCATAGTGAAATAAATTTGGTTCACCTGGTGTTCCACGTCTCTAGGTTGAGGAAATGTGTTGGTGATTCTAATGCTACTATGCCTCTTGATGTTGTGGGTATTGTTGAGAATGACTTGACTTATGAGGAGGTTCCAGTTCAGATCCTAGATAGGCAAGTGAAGAGATTGAGGAACAAGGAGGTGGCATCCGTTAATGTCGTTTGGAGGAACCAACAAATAGAAAGTGATACTTGGGAGGCCAAAGCAGTCATGCCAAAGGGGTATCCTTATCTTTACCATTCCAAGCAAGCCTAAGGAACTAATTCTAAGTCCCCTATGAGACTCAAGTCTCATGTTTTAGCGCCTATGTCATACATATGCATTCAAGTTTAAGTTCACAAGTTATGATGATTTTACACTTATGTTGAGATTTTGAAAATGATATTTTAAATTTAATGTTGTATTTTAGTTGTGGCTAGTTATTTAAGATCATTCATGTCTTGAACATCTCTTTTACATGTGGGAATGAATGTTCCCAAGGGGGAGATATTGAAAAGATCCCAAAATGTGCCCGAAAATGTGCCTCGGAATGTCCGAAATTTTAAATTCCATATATCTCAAAATTTGTTTGTTATTTCAAAAATCCAACTTTGGAATCTTGTTCAGGGGTCCATATTAGGTGAAAAAAGGTCTAACCCCGATTTAAGAGAGAAACATTATCAATTACAAAATTCCAAAGTGCAATTTCCAGAGGAGTTTTTGCGTCTCCTTTGTGACGCGCCCCTATGTATTTTGGGGATTGTCCCTTTTAGTTCAGTCCAAGACTTCTATGTTTTGGGTCTAAGTGTTCCCATATGTGTTTTTACCTATACTTAGCTAAATTACACCCTTATATCATACTAAACATTTCCCAATACTCCCCAAAACACTTAGTCATATTTTCACTCCCCAACCTCAAGTCCCAAACCCTCATCCCAAGCTAAGATTCTCCTTCAAGGTTCTTCTTCAAGCTTCAAGCCTCCATCTTCTATCTTCACAAAGTTCATCTCTAAGCTAAAGTATCTGGGTTTCTTTCATGGGTTCCTTTTACCCATGATACCCAAGCCTCTTTTTACCCAAATTGCATGATTTAAAGTTAATTTACAAATGGACCTCGCTTATTATGAAATTCACTTCACACTATGTTAAAGCTACGTAAAGTTGTGACTGTTTTTGTTATGTTTTGAGCTATCTTGGATCTTTTATGAAATTTGATGAGGGCCTTTGATGTATATGTCTTGAGGGTGTTGCAAGTTATAGATTAATGCTTTTACAATGGATTTTCTTACTTGATTTCATCTCTAAGTTGCATGGTTTTATACTATCATTTTATACCCTCTAAGTGTTCCATAAAATGTCCGGATGTGGTTTCTTAAGGAGTCAAAGTTCCAAAGCATGAGATATGATATGAATGACTATATGATGATTAAATGAGCTTATGTATATGATAATTTCTATATAAAGTGTTACATTAGACCATGCCTAATTTGGGGGGACTAAGAACCGAGATAACCTGGATAGGGCTTCATACTCATCAACCTAGTGAAGGGTTTGTACTTCTTGACCTGGTGATAGGGTGGCATCATCACTAACCTAGATGGGGGTTTGTACTCATCAACCTAGGAAAGGGTTTATTCTTCTTCATCATGGTGATGGGACGGCATTATCACCAACGTAGAGGAGGGTTAGTACTCATCGACCTAAGTGATGTGGCGGCATAATCACTAACCTACAAAAGGGTTGTACATTTGGAAATCTAGCTTGGTCTCTTCTACACATATGATATCCTTTATGATCATGAGTACTTAAGCATATTTTACTTTTGCATTGATAACACATGCCATATTGTTATATTATGCCTATTGACTATGGATATGCATTTTGATTATAATACTTATTTCTTTTTTGCATTGCATCATACATACTTAGTACATTCAAACATAGTAATGCATACTCTATGCCTACATGATGTCACTATGTAGGAACCAGTGCCCAAGTTGATCATCCTCCTCCACATGGCTTGTTCGGTGCTATTAAAGCTAGTAGGTGAGTCCTCCACTTTGGGGACCTAGTTTATGTTTCTTATATTATATATTGAGACACTCTTCTTTATTGTCTATTTTGATTATGAGGGTGAGCCCGGTTATTTTGTCTTGGCCCCCACTCTTACTTATGTCTTAGTGGTACTTGTTGGACATATTATGTATGTAAGGTATGAGTTTGACTCTTGTGTTTTGACCATGATATTGTGCAAGCTTTTCCCTTAGCCCCGATTTGCCCATTCTTTTATCTTTGATGCTTGATTCATTGCTTCCGCGACCAAGGATATATAATGATGCTTTATGAGGCTTGCTTTGGGTCCCTTTGGGTTCCCCTTGCGCCATGTCACATCTAGGCCCTAGACTTCAGTCGTGACAAACTTGGTATCAGATCACTAGGTTGATAGATCCTCAAAGTCCAAAACACCACATTGATAAGAGTCCTATTAATGGTTGTAAAGCATGTCATGACTATGAATAAGAGGCTATGAGATGTTTTAGGAAATATTTCCCTTCTTCATGTTCTAAGCCATGCTATAGAGTTATGATAAGTTTTTTCTCTGGCGATTGCTCTTTGCCATGCTAGATCATGCTAAGCACTAGAGAAAGATGGGCCCAAACTCCCGAGCAGCAACCTACCAATGGTGAGCTTCGAAATGCTCTTATTATGCTTGCCTAAGTGGTGGAAAATGAAGTCAATCAAGGGGCCCAAGCCCCTCATGCTACTACACCGGGAGCTAGAGTAAGAGACTTCATGAGGATAAATCATCCGATTATCTATGAGTCAAAGGTGGATGAAAATCTACAAGAGTTTATTAATGAGGTCTACAAAATCTTGAGTATCAAGGGTGTTGGGCCAAATGAAAAGGCAGAGTTAGTGGCATACCAACTCAAAGGGATAGATCAAATATGGTATGAACAATGGAAGGGTAAAAATGGGGTTGGTGATAAGTTTCTTTGGGAGGAGTTCAAATTGGCCTTCCATAGTTGGTTTTTCCCTCTTGAGATTAGGGAAGCTATGTTATTAGGGTTTATGAACTTGAAACAAGGTGATATGAGTGTGAGGGATTATGCCCTTAAGTTTAATCAACTTTCAAAGTATGCTCCTCATTTGGTGTCCGATCCTAGATCTAGGATGAACAAGTTTGTGATGGGGGTCTCCGACTTGGTAAGTTAAGAATGTCGGTCTACCATGCTAATTAGTAATATAGACTTATCTCGGTTGATGACCTATGCCAACCAAATATAGCAGGGGAAATTAAGGAAGGAAAAGGGGCATAAGGCCAAGAGGGCTATCTTGGGGGTCAGTTCCAAAGGGATGGTTAGATCCATCAAGGACAAGTGTTTAACCATGCTACTAATAGGGGGTCTGCCAATGACCTCCCTAGGACTTAGTATGTTGGTGTTGTGGCTCCCATTGATGTGTCTTCGAGATATGGAAAGGTTCATAAAGACCCTGTTTGAAAGATTCTAATGCTTGCTTTGGTCGTGGGGAGCTTTGGCAGAAGAAGGTAGATTGTCCAAGAAATAATACAAGGTCCGGGGTACTAATGCGGTTCCATTAGGGAGAGTTGGTTCTCAAGGTAGCGCACCACGGCATAATTGATTTTATGCTCTATATGGGAGGCAAGGGCTCGGTGAGGTCCTTGATATTGTTACCTGTATGTTGAAAATCTTTGACCTTGATGTGTATGCTTTGATTGATCCGGGTGCCACTCTTTCCTTTATTACCCATTTTGTTAGTAAAATATTCAGTGTTATTCCCGAGTGGTTGCATGAGTCATATGAAGTGACTACTCATATTGGTGCCTCTATTATTGCAAGGAATGTTTATAAGAGCTGTCGTATTTGCATTTTGCATAAGTTGTTTCCTTGTGATCTTGCTGAACTTGACATGGTATATTTTGATGTTATACTTGGGATGGATTGGTTGCATGCCTACTACACTTTTATTGATTATGGAATCCGTAAGGTCAAGTTTCAATTTTCTAATGAACCCATGCTTGAATAGGAAAGTAAAGATGTGGTGGTCAAGGGTAGATTCATTTCATGCATTAAAGCCCGTAGGTTGATCTCTAAGGGGTCTCTTTACCATCATGTGAGGGTTAAAGATGTAGAGTCCAAAGTCCCTTCAATTGAGTCGGTACTGATTGTAAATAAGTTTCTTGATGTCTTCCCAAATAACCTTCCCAGTGTTCCTCCCAAAAGGGAAATATATTTTTCTATAGGATCTCTTTCTCGATACTCAAACTATCTCTATTCCCCCTTACCGTATGGCCTCGACAGAGATGAGGAAGTTAAAGGAACAATTCAAAGATTTGTTGGAAAAGGGATTATTAGGTCTAGTCAATTACCTTGGGATGCTCTAATGTTGTTTCTGAAAATAAAAGATGGGTCACTTGGAATGTGCATTGACTATCGGCAACTCAATAAGGTCACTATAAAGAATAGATATCCTCTTCCAAGAATTGATAATTTGTTTGACCAATTGCAAGGGGCTAGATTTTTCTCTAAGATTGATCGTTGGTTCAGTTATCATCACGTAAGGGTGAGGAAGTGTAATATTCCAAGATGGCTTTTTGAACTAGATATGGGCATTATGTGTTTGTGGTAATGTCTTTTGGGTTAACCAATGCACCATCCATCTTCATAGACCTAATGTATAGGGTCTTCAAACCTTACCTTGATTACTTTGTTGTGGTCTTCATCGATGATATTTTGATCTACTCACAAAGTAGGGAGGAGAATATGGGTCATTTGATGGTTGTGTTGCCAATGTGGAGGGAGGATATATTGTATACTAAGTATGACAAGTGAGAATTTAGGTTGAAGGAGGTTACATTCTTGGGCCATGTGGTGTTAGGGGGATGGTATAAAAGTGGATCCTAATTAAACTGATGTAATTAGGAATTGGCCTAGACCATTGACCCTATTGGATATTAGGAGATTCTTTGGTCTTGCAGGTTACTATAGAGGATTTGTGAATGGATTCTCCTTCATTGCTCCCCTATGACCAAGTTAATTCAAAAGAAAGTTAAGTTTGTGTGGACCGATGAATGTGAAAGAAGCTACCAAACATTGAAGGATAGGCTTGTGTCCGCTCCTATATTGTCACTACCAGATAGGCTTGAGGGTTTTGTTGTGTATTTTGATACATCTAGTGTTTGTTTGGGTTGTGTGCTTTTGCAAAATGGTAAGGTCATAGCATATACTTCTAGACAACTCAAAGTGCATGAAAGGAACTACGATACCCATGATCTAGAGTTAGCCACCATGGTGTTTGCATTAAAGTTTTCGAGTCATTATTTGTATTGGGTGCATGTGGATATCTTCACCGATTATAAGAGCCTCCAATATATCTTCACTTAAATAGATCTCAATTTGAGACAAAGAAGGTGGCTAGATCTTCTCAAAAATTATGTCATGACTGTGCATCATCACTCGTGTAAGGGAAATGTGGTGGCGGACAAAGAAGATGGCTAGAACTTCTCAAAGATTATGACATAAGTGTACATTATCATCCAGGTAAGGCAAATGTGGTGGCGGATGCTTTAGGTCAGGTGTCTATGGGTAGCCTAGCTCATGTAGATGGTGGTGATAGGGAAATGGCTAGGGAGGTGCATTGATTCGCTAGATTGGGGGTTAGGTTTGAAGATGTGGGTAATGGTGTTGTTATTGTACATGGTTCTAAGGTTGATGATGTGATGACAAAACAAGATCTTGACTCTTTCTATCTTGAATTGAAGCTCTTGGTAAAAGAGGGCAAAGTAGAGGTTTTCTACCAAGGGGGAGATGGGGCTCTTAGGTACCAAGGTAGGTTGTGTGTGCTTTGTATTGATGGCTTGAGACAGAAAATCCTTGATGAGGCCCATAATTCCTCATATTCTATCCACCCCAGTTCCACCAAAATGTATAGAGACTTGAGAGATGTGTATTGGTGGGGCGGCATGAAGAGGGACATTCCTAAATTCGTTTCTTATTTCCATAGTTGTCAACAAGTCAAAGCGGAACATCGAAGGCCAAGTGGCCTAACCCAAGAAATAGAGATTCCACTTGGAAGTGGGAGGTGACTAATACGGATTTTGTGGTTGGGTTTCCTAAGACTAGAAAATTTTTTGACTCCATATGGGTGGTTGTTGATGCGATGACATAATCGGCTCACTTTCTACCTATTAAGACCACATATGGGTCTAAAGAGTATGCAAGATTGTATATCCATGAGTTACTGAGGTTAGATGGGGTTTCTTTATCCATCTTAGCAGATCATAGTGCACAATTCACTTCACTTTTTTTGAGGTCTTTTCAAAGGGGTCTTGCCATAAAAGTTCAGCTTAGTAGGACCTTCCACCCTCAAATGGATGTCCAAGTTAAAAGAACCATTCAAACCCTTGAAGATATGCTTAGGACATATGTATTGGAGTAAAGGGGTAGTTGGGATGACCATCTTCTTTTTATTGAGTTTGCCTACAAAAATAGCTATCACGCTAGCATCAGTATGGCTCCTTTTGAGGCTCTTTATGGGAGGCAACATAGAATATCTGTTCGTTGGTTCAAGCTTAGAAAGGTGGCTTTATTTGGACTGGATCTAGTTTTGGAGGCTCTTGAGAAGGTTAGAATGATTAGGGAAAGGTTGAAGACAACCCAAAGTCGTCAAAAAACTTATGTTGATGTGAGAAGGAGAGACCTTGAATTCAAAGTTGGTGATTCGATTTACGTGAAGTTTTCTCCAATGAAAGGTATGGTCCGCTTTGGTAAAAAGTGGAAGTTGAGTCCAAGGGATGTAGTTCCTTATGAGTTGATAAAGAGGGTTGACAAGGTAGCTTATGAATTGAAGTTGCATAGTGAAATGAATTTGGTTCACCCGGTGTTCAATATCTTTATGTTGAGGAAATGTGTTAGTGATCCTAATGTTTTTGTGCCTATTGAAGTTGTGGGTGTTGCTGAGGATAATTTGACTTATGAGGAGGTTCTGATTTAGATCCCAGATAGGCAGGTGTGATCTACTCACAAAGTAGGGAGGAGAATATC
>DF358192.1:42309-53787 GCA_000787875.1 Solanum virginianum
TGAAAGATTCTAACACATGCTTTCGATCCGAGGGGACTAAGAGCCTGGATAACCTTGTCGGGAGGGGTTATTACCTTGATAGCCAAACAAAGGGTTAGTACCTTGATAACCTAGATAGGGGTTTGTACTCATCAACTATGTGAGGGGTTTGTACTTCACGACCAGGGTGATAGGGTGAGATTATTAACAACCATGTGAGGGGTTTGTACTTCGCCACCTGGGTGATATGGTGATATTATTGCCAACCATGTGAGGGGTTTGTACCACACCACTAGTGTGATGGGGTAAGATCATCATCAACTAACGAAGGGGTTTGTACTTTGAAAATCTATCTTGGTCTCTTCTACACATATGATATCCTATATAAACATGAGTTACTTAAGCATGTTTTACCTAAGCATTGATCATACATTCTATATTGTTATATTATGCCTAATGCCATTGGTTATGCATTTTGATCACGATGCCTATGTTTTGTTTTACTGCATCCTACATACTTAGTACATTCAAACATACTAACGCATACTCTTACCTACATGATATCACCATGTAGGAACCGAAGATCAAATTGATCATCCTCCTCTTCCACGTGGCTAGTTTGGTACTACTCAAGCTAGTTGGTGAGTCTTCCATTCTGGGGATGTTTATCTATATTTCCCTTGTTATTTATGGAGACACTCTTCTTTATGTTCTATTTTGACTATGAGGGTGAGCCCAACTGCTTTGTCTTGGCCCCCACTCTTATATAAGTAATAGAGTTCTTTGTTGGACCTGCAATGTATCTATGATATGAGCTTTGACTCCATGTCTCTTGATTATGATGTTATGTAAGCTTTTCCCTTAGTCCCATTGTGCCCTATTCTTACTCTTCATGTCTTTTATATGCTTTCGCAACCAATGATGTGTAGCGATAAGTTAAGAGGCTTGTTTGGGGATCCTTTAGGTTCTCCATTCATCGTGTCCCATCTATGTCCTAGGCTTGGATCATGACAAAACTTGGTATTAGAGTACTTGGTTTATAGATCCTCGGAGTCCAACATACTGTGTTGATTAGAGTCTTATTCATGTATGTAAAGTGACAATGACTATGAATAGGAGGTTCAGAGGCATTTTAGGAAATATTTCCCTTCTTCGTGTTCTACGACATGCTATAGAGTTGTGGTACATTTTCTCCGTAATGATTGTTCATTACTATGCTAGATCATGCCTAACACTAGAGCAAGAAGGGCTTGAACTCTCGAGGAGTAACCTACCAATGGTGAGCTCCGGGATGCTCTCATTATGCTTGCCCAAGTTGTGGCTAACCAAGTCAACCAAGGGGCCCAAACCCCTTATGCTACTATACTGGGAGTTATGTTAAGGGACTTCATGAGGATGAATCCTCCGGTGTTCTATGGGTCAAAGGTGGATGAAGATCCACAAGGGTTCATTGGTGAGATCTACCAAATTTTGAATATCATGGGCGTTGGGCCGAATGAAAAGGTGGAGTTGGCAGCGTACCAACTCAAAGGGGTAGCCCTAATATTATATGACCAATGGAAGGGGGAGAAGAGAAATGGTAATTTGGTGCTTTGGGATGAGTTCAAATTGGGTTTTCTTAATCGGCTCTTCCCTCTTGAGCTTAGGAAAGCCAAGTTGGTAGTGTTTATGAATTTGAAACAACGTTCCATGAGTGTGTGGGAGTATGCCCTCAAGTTCAATCAACTTTCAAAGTATGCTCCTCATTTGGTGGCTGATCCTAGATCTAGGATGAATAAGTTTGTGATGGGGGTCATCGACTTGGTGAGTCAAGAATGCCCGTCTGCTATGCTAATTGGTGATATGGACTTATCCCGATTGATGATATATGCCAAATAAATGGAGGGGGAAAAGTTGAGGAAGAGAAGGGGCCATGAGGGAAAGAGGTCTCATTTTGAGGGTAAGTTTCAAAAGTGTCCTAGATTTCACCAAGGCCAAAGGTCTTCCCATGCTACTAATAAGGGGTTTGCTGATGATTTCCCTAGGCCCCAAGGGATTAGTGGTGTGGCTCCTATTTATATCTCTCCTAAATGTGGAAGAAATCATAGAGACCCATGTTTGAAAGATTCTAACACATGCTTTAAATGTGGGGAGCTTGGTCACAAAAAGGTGGATTATTCAGGAAATCATAACAAGGTTTGGGGTGGAAATGTGGTTCTATTGGGTAGGGGTAGAAATCAAGGTGGTGCCTTAAGGCATAATCAATTTTATACTCTACATAGGTGGTAAGGGGTTGGTGAGGTTCCTGACGTTATTACCAGTATATTGAAAATCTTTGACTTTGATGTATATGTTTTGATTGATCTGGGTGCGCCTCTTTCCTTTGTTACCCCTTTTGTTACTAAAAAGTTCCATTTTAACCCGAGTTTGTTTCATGCATCATATGAAGTATCTACTCCTATTGGTGCATCTATTGTTGTTAGGAAAGTAAGTAGAAATTGTCCTATTTGCATCTTACATAAAGTGTTGCTTTGTGATCTTGTTGAGTTAGACATGGTCGATTTTGATGTCATTATTGGGATGGATTGGTTGCATACCTATTATTCTACTATTGATTGTAGAACCCGTAGAGTCAAATTCTAATTTCCAAATGACCCATCCTTGAGTAGAAAAGTCAAGATGTGGTGGTCAAGGGTAGTATCATCTCTTGCATTAAAGCACGTAAGTTGATCTCTTAGGGGTGTCTTTACCATCTTGTGAGGGTTAAGGATATGGGGTCTAAAGTCCTTCCCATAGGGTTGGTTCCGGTAGTAAGTGAATTTCTTGATGTCTTCCTAAATGACCTTCCCTGTGTTCCTCCTAAAAGAAAAATAGACTTTTGCATAGAACTCCTCCCCGATACTCAACACATTTCTATTCCCCTTTACCATATGGCCACGATGGAGTTGAAGGAGTTAGAGGAACAATTGAGGGGCTTGTTGGAGAAGGGAGTCACTAGACCTAGCTAATCACCTTAGGGTGCTCCAATGTTATTTGTGAAAAAGAAGGATAGGTCCCTTAGGATGTGTATTGACTACCAGTAACTCAATAGGGTCACTATCAAGAATACGTATCCTCTTCTGAATTGATGATTTGTTTGACCAATTGCAAGGGGCTAGCCATTTCTCTAAGATTAATCTTCGGTTCGGGTATCACAAAATGAAGGTAAGGGAGTGTGAAATTTCCATGACTGCCTTCCAGACTAGATATGGGCATTATGAGCTTGTTGTGATGTCTTTTGGGTTGACCAATACCCCGGCCATCTTCATGGACCTAATAACTAGGGTCTTCAAACCCTACCTTGATTCATTTGTTGTGGTTTTCATTGATGATATTTTGATCTATTCACATAGTAGGGAGGAGCATATTGGTCATTTTAGGGTTGTGTTGCAAAGATTAAGATAGGCAAAATTGTATGCCAAGTATAAAAAGTGTGAATTTTTGTTGCAGGATGTTGCTTTCCTAAGTCATGTAGGATCGAGGGGTGGTTTTAAGGTGGATCCTAAGAAGACCGATGTGATTAGAAATTGGCCTAGACCATTGACCCCGTCATGTATTAGGAGTTTCTTGGGCCTAGCGGCTTACTATAGACGGTTTATGAATGGATTCTCCTCCATTGCTTCCCCTATGACAAAATTGACTCAAAAGAAGGTTAAGTTTGTGTAGACCGATGAATGAGAGAGGAGCTTCCAATTATTGAAATATAGGCTTGTGTTTACTTCTATATTACCACTACCGGATGGGCTTGAGGGATATGTGGGGTATTGTGATGCTTCTCGGGTTGGTTTGGGTTGTGTGTTGATGATAAATGGTAAGGTCATAACTTATGCTTCTAGACAACTCAAGCTGCAGGAGAGGAACTACCCTACCCATGATCTAGAGTTAGCTAATGTTGTGTTTAAATTAAAGATTTGGCATCACTACTTGTATGAGGTGCATGTTTATGTATTCACCGATCATAAGAGCCTCCAATATATCTTCACTCAAAAGGATCTCAACTTGAGGCAAAGGAGATGGTTAGAACTTCTTAAAGACTATGATATGAGTGTACATTATTATCTGAGTAAGGCAAAAGTGGTGGCAGATGCCTTGAGCAGGGTGTCCATGGGTAGCCTAGGTCATATCGATGGAAGTGAGAAGGAGATAGATAGGGAATTACATCGGTTGGCTAGGTTGGGGGTTAGGTTGGAAGAGGTTGGTGATGATGGTGTTGTTGTTATCGATGGTTTTAAGTCTTCTTTTGTTGGTAAGGTGATGGTAAAATAAGACCTTGATCCCTCCTTGTGAGAATTGAAGGCCATGATGAAAGAGGGCAAGGTGGAGGTTTTCTCCCAAGGCGGAGATGGTGCCCTTAGGTACTAGGGTAGGTTGTATGTTCCTTGTGTTGATTGTTTGAGGCATAAAATCCCTTATGAGGCCCATAGTTCTTCCTATTCTATCCACCCCGGTTCCATAAAAATTTATAGAGATTTGTGGGATGTGTATTGGTGGGAAGGCATGAAGAGGGACATTACCAAATTTGTTTCCAATTGCCATAGTTGTCAACAAGTCAAAGCTGAACATCAAAGGTCGAGCGGCATAATCCAAGATATAGAGATTCCTACTTGGAAGTAGGAGGTGATTAATATGGATTTTGTGGTTGGGTTGCCCAAGACTAGGAAGGGTTTTGATTCCATATGGATGGTGGTTGATAGGATGACGAAATTGGCTCACTTTCTACCAGTTAAGACTACATATGGGGCTAAAGAGTATGCAAAATTATACATCCATGAGTTAGTGAGGTTACATGGGATTCCTTTGTCCATCATATCAGATCGTGGGGCACAATTCACTTCACATTTTTGGAGATCTTCCCAAAGGGGTCTTGGTACTAGAGTTAAGCATTTTACAGCCTTCCACCCTAAAACAGATGGCCAAGCAGAGAGGACCATCCAAACCCTTGAGGATATGCTTAGACCATATGTGTTGGAACTTAAACATAGTTGGGATGATCAATCATCCGTTGATTGAGTTTGCCTACAACAATAGTTATCATTCTAGCATCTGTATGGCTCCTTTTGAGGCTCTTTATTGGAGACGTTGTAGATCACTGTCAGATGGTTTGAGGTTGGTGAGATAGCTTTGTTAGGACCAGATCAAGTTATGGAGGATCTTGAGAAGGTTAGGATGATTAAGGAAAGGTTGAAGACGGCCTAAAGTCATCAAAAATCCTATACCGATGTGAGAAGAAGAGACCTTGAATTCAAAGTGGGTGATTGGGTATATTTGAAAGTTTCTCTAATGAAAGGTCACTTGAATTCAAAGTGGGTGATTGGGTCTATTTGAAAGTTTCTCCAATGAAAGATGTGGTCCGTTTAGGTAAGAAGGTGATGTTGAGTCCAAGATATGTTAGTCTTTATGAGGTGATAAAGAGGGTTGGCAAGGTAGCTTATTAGTTGAAGTTACCTAGTCAGATGGAATTGGTTCATCTGGTATGTCATGTCTCTATATTTGGAAGTGTGTAGGTGATCCTAACGCTACTGTGCCTCTTGATGTTATGGGGTTTTTTTAGGCTAACTTCACTTCTGAGGAGGTTCTGGTTCAGATTTTGGATAGGCAAGTAAAGAGATTGAGGAACAATGATGTCGCATCCGTTAAAGTCCTTTGGTGGAACCAACAAGTCAAAGGTGCTACATGAGAGGCTGAAGTGGACATGCAAAAGCGGTATCCTTATCTTTTCTACTTCACTTAAGCCTAAGGTACTAATTCTAAGTCCCCTATATGATTTCAAGTCTTATATGTCAGCCCCTATGTCATTCATATGCATTCATGTTTAAGTTGGCAAATTTATGATGATTTTACACTTATGTTGAGATTTTAAAATTGATATTTTAAGTGTGTTGTACATTCATGTTTAAGTTGACAAATTATGACGATTTTACAGTTATATTGTGATTTTGAAAATGGTGTTTTAAATGTAATCTTGCATTCCTGTTGGGGCTGATTTGTTTATGATTACTCTTATCTTTTATATCTTGTATACATTCGAGGACGAATGTTCGCAAGGGGGAGATATTGAAAGGTCCCCAAAAAGTGCCCGAAAATGTGCCTTTGAAGTGCGAGATTCGTAATTTCCATATATCTAAAAATATGTTTATTATTTTGGAAATCCAACTTCATATACTTGTTCAGGGGGTCAAACTTAGGGGGAAAAGGGTCTAACCACGATTTAAGAGCGAAAGATTAGCAATCATAAAATTTCAAGAATGCTATTTCTAGTGGCAAATCTGCGTCGCGGCTACAGTACAAAAATGGTCTTTTTTTTAACTCGGTCCACGACTTCTAGGTCTTGGGGTTAAGTGTTTCCATTCAGAGCTTTCATGCCCCTGGTGCGACGTGCCAAGGGTGCGCAGATGAAGAAGTTGGACTTTGGTGTCCAGTCTGTGACGTGGACATGCATGTTTTCCTACCCAATTATTTTCTTGTTGTCTAAGTCTTTGAGGTCTTGGGCCTAAGTGTTCCCAAATGTGTATTTACCTACACTTAGCCATATTTCACCCTCAAATCATCGAAAACATTCCCCAATACTCACTCAAACACTTAGCCATATTTTTGACTCCTAAACTCAAATCTCAAAACCTCTTCTGGATCTAAGGATTTTCTTTAAGCTTCAAGCCTCCATTTTTAATTTTCACCAAGAGTTTCTCCAAAACTAAGGTATGTGGGTTTCAACCATGTGGTCCTTTTACCCATGGTGCCCTAATCTTGTTTTTACTCAAGCATGATTTAAAGTTGATTTTACAAATAGGTTTAATAATATGAACTTGTCTATGAACTATGTTAAAGTTATATGAAACTGTGACTGTTTTGCTATGTTTTGAGCTATAAATCTTGGATCTAATATGAGATTTGATGAGGGGTTTTGAACAATATTTCTTGAAGGTGTTGCAAGGTGTTAATTTGTGGTTTTACAATGGATTTTCTTTCATGATTTCACTCTTGAATTGCATGGTTTTACACTATCACTACACACCCTCTAAGTGTGATAAAATGTCCGGATGTGGTTTCTTATTGAATTGAAGGTCCAAAGCATAGTATATGGTATGAATGACTATATGTTGTAGAACAGGGCTTGTGTATATGGTATACTCTATATAATGTGTTGTATTAGACCATGCCCGATCTGGGGGGACTAAGAGCCCGGACAACCTTGTCGGGAGGGGTTAGTACCTTGATAACAAATCAAGGAGATAATACCTTGATAACCAAGATAGGGATTTGTACTCATTAACGATGTGAGGGGTTTATACTTCGCCACCAGGGTGATAAGGTGAGATTATCACCAACCATGTAAGGGGTTTTTACTTTGCCATCAGGGTGATAGGCTAAGATTATGACCAATCATGTGAGGGGTTTTTACTTCGTCACCAGGGTGATGGGGTGAGGTCATCATCAACCAACAAAGGTGTTTGTACTTTGAAAATCTTTCTTGGTCTCTTCTACACATATGATATCCTATATAAACATGAATTACTTAAGCATGTTTTACCTGAGCATTGATCATACATGCTATATTATTATATTATGCCTAATGCCAATGGTTATACATTTTGATCATGAAGCCTATGTTTTGTTTTACTGCATCCTACATATTTAGTACATTCAAACATACTAACGCATACTCTTGCCTACATGATATCACCATGTAGGAACCGGAGCTCAAGTTGATCATCCTCCTGCTCCACGTTGCTAGTTTGGTACTACTCAAGACAGTTGGTGAGTCCTCTCTTCCAGGGATGTTTATCTATGTTTCCCTTGTTATGTATGGAGACATTCTTCTTTATGTTCTATTTTGACTATGAGGGTGACCCCGGTTGCTTTGTCTTGACCCCTGCTCTTATCTAAGTAGTAGAGGTGTTTGTTGGACATGCTATGTATCTATGATATGATCTTTGACTCCTTGTCTCTTAACTATGATACTATGCAAGCTTTCCCCTTAATCCCATTGTCCCCTATTCTTACTCTTTATGTCTTTTATATGCTTCTGCGACCAATGATGTGTAATGATAAGTTAAGAGCATTGTATGGGGTTCCTTCGAGTTACACATTCGCCATGTCAGATCTAAACCCTAGGCTTGGGTCGTGACAATTTACAAGACCCTCTACAGATCATAAAGCATTCTACGAGTCATAGAGGATGTCTCATGACAAATTCTAGTGAGACATAATTTCTGAAGATTAGCTCAATAAGATATGCATATGAGTCATAGAGCATTCTATGAGTCGTATGGATAGGTTTCGTGAAGATTTCTAGTAAGGAACAATTTGATGAAGTTGAAACCTACGAGCATGCAATAGCAGTTGTAGATCAGTTCACGAGTCCTGAAGTTGTATCGTAGAAGAGAAGTCCAAAATCCCAGTAGCTAATTACATGGCCCCAACTATAAGTCATAGAAGACGCCAGGAGTCATAGAGAGCTTTCTTGGAGTTTGCCGACCAGTTTTTCTAATTTATTTAGGACTTAATTCTAATTACTATAAATAGTACTTTTAGCTTGTTTTTCAGGAGAGAAGCCATTATTAAGAGTTTTCAGGGTTTGTATGTGGAGAACTCAATAAATAGGAGAGATGATTGTGAGAAAACACTTGTGGGTAAATTTGATCTTCAATCTTGTGATTCTCATCAATATTGAATTTGCTTGATTTTATTCAATTATGTAAGTATTTAATTATGTTTTCTCAATTCATAATTTCTTCATCTACACATAGCATGAGTAGCAAAATCCAGAACTAGGGTCGTGGGAACCATGAAGAACTAACAAAGTAATCCAGGATAATTTACAATTATTGGATTGGGTATACGTATGTATTAATCAATTCTCTTCGTTTTGTATATTTTCTAGTAGTGGATAACATTAAAACTCACATACTATTACTGACTGGACCAAGGTAGTAATAAATTAAAAAAGAGATTGATTAACAAGATTTAATTGATGTATTCACATCTAATCAATCGAATTGGGCCAAGGGGAGGTTGTATTGGGACTTATAGGTAATGGTTAGTATTGCACACTATAGATATGGGAGAAGTCGCATTGTGAAATTCACCTCCCACCTTTCACCAAAGGGCTTAGTGAACTTAAATTATCGTCCTGCATGTTATACTCTTGATAAGAATTGGTTTATCCGGTGATGCTAAGTTGGGGAATCATGGGGAACACAATACCCTAGTTGCTCTTTATTATTGATTGTCTCTTATGGTAGTTAGTTCAATTTATTTTCTTGTTGAATATGGCGAAGGGGAATTGAGTTAGTTAACTACTTAGATTGCTTTGTGGTGAATTTGTCTTGAGTCTACATATTCCTCGTAGGCTTGACCCTAACCTTAGTTAGATTTTACATATTGACAAAGACAGCTTCATCCTCTAAAAAAGAGGTGTAACTTGGGCAATAATAAGATTTACTTGGTTGAAAGGGACTAAGAATCAATCTCACATACCTTAGCTAAGGAAGAAGATTCAAGAAGAAAATTGAAGAAGAAGAAGTCTTCCCTTGATTCCCAAGCTTAGATTCATAAGAATCCTTTGAGATTGAGCTCTTAAGAGTGACTTGAGAGAATTCTAGGTGTAAGAATGATTTTGAATGAAAGGAAGAAAGTATAGGTCATTTGCATGTCATTAGATAGCATAGAAAGTCATAAAAGACCTTTAGGATAAACCATAATTATGAAAACACCATTAATGAAATGGGTAGAAAAATGTTAAAGTCAAGTCTCAAGTAGGGTGGTACAGTTCGTGATTGGTCATACGGACCTACACTTGCTCGTGGTCTAACATTTTAGAAAACATTTCAGTTGTTGAATGTCCAAAATGGTAATCCTATATATAGAATAATTCAACATAGAAAACCATACGGGAGGATGGTACAGACCGTACCAAGCCATATGATCTATGTGCTTCCTCCATCCCACTCTACATAGGAAAAATTCTTCACAACAAAGTTTCGAGATGGTGATCCTGCCCAATACTTAGAAATTTTTCACTCTGAAACCCATATGAGAGGGCCTCATGGACTTTGAAGCACTAAACGATCCGTGAGAGGGGCCATACCACTTTCCTTAGGCTCAAAACTATTGATTCTCAAGCCCAAGGCTACCATAAGGTCCGCCACATAGTCAGTATGGCCTCACACAGTCTGTGTGGGGTCCAAGAATTGTATGACTTGGTCTCAAACTCCACATTAAGCCCCTTAGACCCCACGCATGGCCAAAGGCCCCTCAAAGAAGGCTCCACACGGTCCATATAGCCTCACATGGACTATCTAGGCTATTTACCTTCGTCTAAAACTTTTGGTAACCGAATTTCCAAGCTCCATCAAGGTGGTACAATGTTTGGGTCCTTATAGTTAGCTAAGGTATATGGGATTGATTCACAGTCTCTTTCAATCATGAACACCCCAAACTCTTTTACACTTAATACTATGAAATTAAGCTTACTTTAAACATAAGTTGTTTAGATTATTATTTATTTGATTCAATTGAGATATGGACTATATTTTAAGCCCTAATATGTTAAATTGGATGAATATTATGAAGATTTGAATATGGATTGTCCCTTTAAAGTTTAACTTAAGCGTGGGTAATTTGAATTGTGATTTAAATATGGATTTACTTGAATTTTATATCCTATTACTAATTTAAGTATGAATCTCTATTGCCCATGCTATTTTCTCACATCAATTATGGCATATGTATGTATGCGTATTGGTTTTTATGAAGATTATGAAGTGGCTGACCCAATTATGTTTATGAATGTGATTTTGATGAGAACATGGTTATGAAAAGAATGTGATCACATTATTGTCCATGATATATGTGAATAGGCTATTCCTATTGAATGATTGATTTGAAGAATGATTTGGCTCTTTAGTCCAAGTATGAATGATTATGAAGAATGTTTAGCTTTCTAGCCTAAGTATGCATTAAAGCTATTTGCAATAAGTTGTGCCTTTTTTTGAAAGCATGCATACGTATGTGTATTCTTATGCAATAATGACTTAGCACCGAATAGACTTGTGGGAGGGGGGCTATCTCCAAGGGTGCAGTACCCAAGTCCCATAACTATGTGCCACCATAGGTATTTGTTTATGGTAACCCTTATCAAAATAGGAGGTCCATAAGGTACGGATACAACTTTGATTTGATATGATATGAAAATCCTATCCAAAATAAGAGGCCCGCAAGGAAGGTTACTTATCTGAAATAGGAGGCCTGTAAGGAGAATTATTGTCTACCTTTGGCAAATATATCACCTCTTATCTATTATGTAGAAGACATCGGAATCCCAACTAATTGCTCGCTTGGTCTTATATGTCGGTTGAGGTCTCATCTTCGCTATGTTGAGGTATTATGGCATTGCATGCATCATGGATTTCATGGCATATTATTATATTATTTATCTTTGCTTATATATTTCTTTTTATATATGTGCACTTGCTATCTAAC
>DF358192.1:53866-66144 GCA_000787875.1 Solanum virginianum
ATCTAACATCGAATGCAGGTTTATTGAGTTCATACGCATTGCATGCCAGCATACTTAGTACATTAAAACATACTAATGCATACTTTTAGTCTACATGATCTAACCATATAAGGAATGGATACTAACTACATCCACCTTTCGACGGCTAGTTTGTATTCATGAAAGTTGTTATGGTGAGTCCTATCATCCAAGGACAAGCCACCATCCATCTACCTATTATCTTGCTTTTGCTTATGTTATATTTACTTTGAGGGTGAGCCCGGGACATGTCTATGTTTGCTAGTTGGAGATTATGATCATAGCTATTTATTAGATATTGATACTTTGATTATTTGTTTATGATATGATGTGGAAATATGGAATGTCCTAAATCCCATTCTATCCCCATAGAATGAGTCATACTTACCGCCCTTTAGTTTTTATGTATTATGTGCTATGTGAATACATGCTAATCTCTATCCTTGTAACATCCCCATGGCATGACCCTTACTCTTCCATCCTTAGAACTATGCGTTTACTACTTTGTTAGGCGCTTCCAAAATTGATGATGTGAATGCGGGTACTTTGAGGCTTGTTTGGGACCTCTATGGTTCACATTCTCTATGTAACTTTAGACCCTAGGTCTAAGTCGTGGTAGTTACAAACTTGGTGTCAAGGCTGGAGGTCTAAAAGTATTCCTCAAATTTCCATGCTACACCATAGCATAGAGTCTCTTTCAAGGTTATAAAGCACGCCACTATCTTGAATGAGCTATTATAACATAGTTTAGGATAGTCTTTTCTTCTTTCTTATTCAATGTCGTGCCTTAATGTTGAGTAAGGTTTTCTGCTAACTAGTGATGGGCTTTTATTTGTTCTAGATTATGTCACCCCAAAGAGCTCCCCATCAACAAGGTACTCTGGACAAATAAGTCCTTCCACTCTAGCAGGATAAAAGAGTGGCACATGAGAAGTTCAGAGATGCTTTCAAGATATTGGCCCAAGCATTGGATAACCAAGACAATAGGGAGATAATTGTACCTCCTAGAGTGCCTACCTCAGCTGCCAGAGTCCATGACTTCATGCAAATGAACCCATAAAACTTTCATAGGTCAAAGGCGGACAAGGACCCTATGGAGTTCATAGAAATGGCCTATCGAGTTGTGGCATGATGGGTGTGCCATCAGAGGACAAAGCGAAATCGGTGGGTACTATCTTAAGGGAATCACCAAGATTTGGCACGAACATTAAGCCAATGAGAAAGGCCAAAGAAGCGGGTCCCAATGGTTTGGAGGAATTCAAGTATGCCTTCCTAGACCAATTTTTACCCATTGAGCTTAGGGAGGCAAAGGTCCAAGAATTTATAAACCTAAAGCAAGGAAGCATGAGTGTGAGGGAATATACCTTAAAGTTCACCAAATTGTCCAAGTATGCTCCTTTCAGAGTCATTGATCCAAGGACTCGAATGAGAAAATTCATTTCGGATGTTTTTAAGTTAGTCTCCAAAGAAGGTGATGTTGATCAAGGAGATGGATATCTCCTGCCTAATGACTTATGCCAAACAAATTGAAGAGGAGAAGCTCTAGAAAGGGGCAAGGGAGTCCAAGCCAGCTCATGTGGATGGAGGAAACTATTATCTAACTAATTTTATACCCTTCATGGTCATTAAGAGGTTAAGGAATCTCTAGATGTGGTTAATGGTATGTTACAAGTTTATGATTTAGATGTATATGAACTTTTAGATATAGGAGGAAACTTGTCATTTGTAATCCCATTCTTTGCATATAAGTTTTATCTATGGTCAGAATTCCTCTATGAGCCTTATGAGGTGAGTAAACTAGTGGGTGAGTCTATCAAAGCTCGAAAGGTCTATTGGGCTTATCCTATTTCCATTCTACGTAAAGTGATCCTGTATGATTTAGTTGAGCTCTCTAGGGTAGACTTCAATGTAATTTTGGGGATGGATTGGTTGCATGCTTCCTATGCCTCCATTGGTTGTAGAACCCATAGGGTCAAATTCCAATTCACTAATGAGCCAGTACTTGAATAAAAGGATAGCAAATCTTCATATAAGGGTCGATTCATTTCTTTTGTTAAGGCCTATAAGATGATTTCCAAGGGGTGTATCAACCACTTGGTTTGGGTTAAGGATATCTCTTTCAAATTTCCTCCTTTTGAGTCGGTTCATATTATAAGTGAATTCCCTGATATCTTCCTAGATGACTTACCAGGTGTCCCTCTCAAAAGGGAGGTAGACTGTGGCATAGATCTTCTACTCGATACTGTTGATTAGAGGAGAACACATCAACCGAATCCTGTCATCTACTTCTCTTTTCCTATTCGTCACTACCTTGGTCGGGATAGTGATAGTAGGCAGGGTTTGGTATTGGCCACTACCAAACAACAATCAACATGAAGGGAAATAAACAATACATACAAAACCCCAATATAGAAATTCACAAACCTTGGTTATTTCAAGTCAACAACCCATGGTTCCCACAACCCCAAGTTTTGGGTGCTTAGCTACTCATGGCTAAGGCAAAACCAAAAATAATGCAAATAAATGACATATTTGAGAATTTTACCCAAAGAAATGAAAATAAAAGCACCACAAATTGCAAACCACAATCTTTGGTGAATGGAAAATGAATACAATGTGTGTCTTGCAATCCCCAAAAGTGGGTTTCCCAACTTGAAAGATAAAAATCTACTCTAAAACCTAGAAATATTCTAGGGAGAATATTCAAAGTGTATTTTTTTAAGATTCAATTCTGGACTTCTCAAATAAGCCCTAGCATAAAGTATTTATAGTATTTACATTTTAACCTTAAAAGTTAAGAAGAGAACATAGGTGGAAGCAGGTACGTTGCACAGGTACGGCTCATAGGGTGACCTATGAGTCGTAATCGGGTCTCTATCAGGCACTTTGCACTTTGGACTTGACTGTTATGACCCACTGGTATGAGTCGTTTCTTGAGCTACGACTCGTGTACTCCTCTCGTTGTCTAGTCCTTCAGTTCTTCATCCAAAATTTTGGCTCTCTGTTTCTTACTACGAACCCACCGATATGAGTCGTAGGGCTTCCTATGACTCGTATTATGGCCTCGTAGGGTTGACCTCCACTTAGCAGATTTCTGATTTTTTTTCTTACTATTCCTTGCTACGAGATCACCTTATGACTTATAGCTTGGGCTACGACTCGTCAACAGGCTCGTATGTGCTGCACTTCAGCAAAATCTGCAACTTTCTCCCAAAATCATGCGAACCTACCTTTTCTGCAATAACAACACAAAAACACATAAAAATAATAAAAAGTTGCATTAAGAAATTACAAAATCCCTTATTTTAGGCATCAAATGTGCTTTATTTTTACAGCATATGACATCTCACCACACAGACGTCAAGAACAATAAAAACACTTACTAGCAGCATCGAAGCAAGAACATAAGCAGACCATATTAAGCACAATTCAACCCATAATCTAATTATGATTCCAAAGCAAATAATCAACCCCATTAACTAAGAATATAGCAATAAATACTCAATCAATCCACTTTCCCTAACTCATTCAAATTAAAACTCATATCACCAATGCCAAAACACACAAAGATCACCTCAAATCATTCAAAATCTATTTGGGGATCAATTCAACAAGTACCACATGGCGTATTCAACTCATGATTCCAACTATGCTAACACAATCCATACATTATCATGCTCCAATGACATTACAAATTAATGATCCTTCACAACTCATTTAAAACCAATTGATCAGATAAATGACATAGGTAAATTAATCAACTCAGGGCTAGCATAATTAATTCCTTCTCAACGTAATCCAAAGTCATCTATGCAAGATGTTCTGAAGTATATGCCTTAGCACTAGTTTAATCTCAATCATCAACCACATCATTCAAAGCCAAGAAAGTTTTTAAGGTAAAGTAAACCAATGAATCATACCTTTTAAGGTAATGAACTGAAGAAAGCAACCTGAGAGGAGGAAATACTGATAGTCTAATTGGCGGAGTAACTTGCCAAAATAGTGAAAGGTGATCGAAAAGTAGTCGGGGAAAATAGGGGAGAAAGAATTTGGGGTGAATCTCTATAATATAGGGTTAAAATAGGGTCAAAGTGATTTTGACCCCTATTTAACCCTTACAAGGTTAGTTTTAAAAGTTACTGAGTCGGGTCAACGAAACCCCGACTATGGGTCATACCTTGGTCTCCGGCCCATAAATCATGGTCTCGTAGACCACTTCAGACTTAGAAAAATTTTGAAAACTTACCTAAGCAATACGAAATCCATTCATGACTCATAGCTTGCACTACGAGGCATAAAGTCGGCTCATAGCTGGAGTACCAAATTCACCAGATTACTGTTACTCTCTACTGGATAGGACTACGAGTCGTAAAGTCCACTACGCCTCGTAGGCCTGGTCATAGAGACTACTTTAAATGCAAATCTCTTCACTTTTGCCGTTTTTCCTCAACACCTGAACAATCCTCTCAAAACACACCATTATACCAAAATAAAACCAATTGAATGTCTAAAATCAACAATCAAAACAATACCTAAGAATCTACAAAATGAGAATGAACTTAAAAACAAGAAAAACCTCAAAACCTCTTAGTTGCCTCCTAAGTAACTCATGATTTAATGATGCGGCACAACTTAGCCATCTTGAATGATCAAAATTCCTCAACAGACCACACTTCACTTTTTAGTTCATCGGGGTGCTTCATAGACTGGCGAATGTCAAAAACCACTTCTGTATCATTTACCCTAAACCTGATTTGACTAGAAACCATATCCACCAGGGCTCTCCCTGTGGCCAAAAATGGTCTTCCCAGAATAATAGGGACCACACAATCAACCTCACAATAAAGAATTACAAAATTCGCCAGGAGTATGAACTTATCCATTTTCACTAATATATCATAAAGTATTCCCTCTTGTTTCTTGATTATTCTATCCACCATCAATAACCTCATTCTCATTAGAGTAGGAGAACCCAAACCAAGCTTTTTAAACACCACAAGAGGCATCGAATTGATACTTGCTCCCAAATAACACAATGCTCTTGCAAACTCAACATCGCCGATGGTACAAGGGATGGTAAATCTATCGGGATCTTCCCTTTTTTGGACTAATGATTTGGTGGTAAAGGCACCACAATGTTGGAGCTTTTACGAAAGCTCTTGGCTCACCATGCACTTTTTTGTCACCAAATCATTCATATATTTAGCATACCCAGGCTTTTTCTCCAATGCTTCGATAAGGGAAATGTTGATGGACAATTGTTTCAAAATGGAGAGGAAGTGTTTGAACTTACCATCTTTCTTCTTTTGTTTGAGTATTTGGGAAAAAGGAGGAGGTCTTGGGATAGTCTTATTCTTTTTTGGTTCCTTCACCACTTCACCTCTTATCCCATCATCCACCAAACCTTCTTCCTCAACCTCAACTTTGTAATCAACACTCTTTTCACAAACCTAATCAAGAACCACTGACATTGGAGGGTCAATTGTACTCTTTCCACTCCTTATCATAACTGCCATACAATGTCCCTCATTCTTTAAATTTTGAACTATATTTCTCTTTAAAGTACCTTTCTGGCATTAGTTCAACTGAATATACACTTGACCGAATTATTGTTCTAGTTGTTTGATGGCCACTGAATGAGACTCTATCTTTTCGTTTATGCTTGCTATATCAAACTTCATTTCCTTTAGAGTCTCATCTTGGTTTTCCACTTTCTTCAACAACCTATCAAACATCTCTTCTATCCTTGAATTGCTAGAACTTGCATTACAGTTATCAGGAGGCATATAAGGAGCATTCCTACACTCATTAGTTCCACCCCACATAGCTTTAGGAACCTTATCTCTCAAAATAACCACTACCATTATCTCTATATCCACCCTCATGGTTGTAGTTCTGACCTTGATTTCTAGAACCTTGACACTAATAGTCTGGATTGGACTCTTAGGCGTTGTTCTGAAAAACCACTGCTTAATCTCTAACAAAGAAAGCATCTTTGTCATAATAGTGCTTCCCATACATAGGTGCTCTAGGAGGTTGGTAGACTACCACATGTACTATTTCATGATTTTGCTTAACCACCAAGTCCATACTTGTGCGGAGTTGAGCTAGTTGTCGTATCATCTCCTCGTTAATTCTAGCTTTCTCCAAACTAACATTCACCACACATGAGCTCCTTGTATAAGCTCTCTCCCTTTTCCCCATACTTTGTTGGTCTTGACTACTTGCCTCATCCTCTTTGTTATTCTTATTAACGATTGATCTAAGAACATGCCTCCCATGATTGTATTGGCACAAGCTTGACTGTTCTTATCAAGAGCCTGATAGAAAATCTCCATTAAGGCATCATCCATGATGTTATAGTTTAGAACACTTCTCAAGCACTTGGTAAACCTCTCCAACATTGTGCTAATGGAATCACCTAGCAATTGCTCAAAGTCATTGATTGGATCCTTCAATTTAAGCTTCTTCGACATTGGAAAGTATCCCTCCAAAAAGGCTCATTGTAATTATGCCCAACTGGTGATTGAGGTCTGTGGGGGTTCTGATAGCCAAACTGTTGCATTAATGCTAAGAGATAGAGGGAACACACATAACCCAATAGTATCAATAGAAAGATTTTGCGTACCCATCACACTCTTGCACACAAAAGCCATATTATGCAGATGGCTATAAGGATCCTCAGAAGGAGTATTCCCCGAAAATGGCGCCATAATTTTTGATCATCTGATGTTCATGCTCCAGTTAAAAAGTGATCACTATCAACAATTAACCTAACTGAAGCTTAGGGTCGAATACACAGGGAATACAGGGCTTAACTACAAGAATTCACGATCGACCATTTCAAGCATCTATAACTAAAATATTCAAATGGGGGGTTTGATTTAAGAACAAAACTAAAATAAACACTATACTGACTATGTAAGGAAACAGTCCAATTTAGGGATAACTCAGGAACTATGTTCCCTATGGTTCATTGACTCAATTACCCTTGGCAACATAACTCTAATTGGGAATTCGCATACAGGACGGTAACTTAGGTTCTTCCAGCCCTCTTGTGAAGGTGAAGTTCAAATTTCACCATGGCACTTGGTCAACAACTATGGTGTGCCAAATAATCATTACCTATTATCCCAGGCAACCTCCCCTTGGTCAGGTTTGGTTAATTAGACGAGAACACATCAATCGAATCCTGTCGTCTACTTTCCTTTTCTTATTCGTCACTAGCTTGGTTGAGATCGTGATAGTATGCTGGGTTTGGTGTTGGCCACTACCAAACATCAATCAACATGAAGGAAAATAAACAATACATGCAAAATGTCAATCATTGAAATGCACAAAATGTAGGTTATTTCAAGTCAACTACCCATGGTTCCCACAATCCCTTATTGTGGGTGCTTAGCTACTCATAGCGAAGGAAAAACCAACAATAGTGCAAATAAATGAGATAGTTGAGAATTTTACCCAAAACAATGAAGAATAAAATCACCATAAATTGCAACCCACAAGGTTTGATGAATGGAGAATGAATAGAATATGTGCATTGCAATCCCCAAAAGTAGGTTTCCTAACTTGAAAGACAAAAATCTACTCTCATCCCTAGAAATATTCTACAGAGAATATTCAAAGTGTATTTTTTAAAGATTCAATTTGGACTTCTCAAATAAACCCTAAAATAAAGTATTATAGTATTTACATTTTAACCCTAAAAATTAAGTAGAAAAGAGAGCTGGCAGCAGGTACGTTGTGCATGTACGACTCATAGGGTGACCTACGAGTTGTAATCGAGGTCTCATATCAGGCACTTTATATGTTGTACTTGACTGTTATGACCCACTGGTACTAGTCGTTGCTTAGGCTATGACTCGTATACTACTCTCATAGTCTAGGCCTTCAGTTCATGCTCCAAAATTTTGGCTCTTTGTTTCTTGTTACGAACGTACCTATACGAGTCGTAGGGAGACCTACAACTCATATAGTGGCCTCATAGGGCTGACCTCCATTTAGCAAATTTCTAATTTTTTGCTCATTGTTCACTGCTACAAGATCACCTTATGACTCGTAACTTAGGATATGACTCGTACGCAGGCTCGTATGTCTTACACTTCAGCAAAATCTGCAATATTCTCCCAAAAATTATGCCAACCTACCTTTTTTGCAATAACAACATAAAAACACATAAAAACTATAAAAAGTCTCATTAAGAACTCACAAAATCCCTTGTTTTAGGCATCAAATGTGTTATATTTTGACAGCATATCAACACCCTCAACTTAGAACTATTGTTTGTCCTCAACCGACAACATAATCGAAGCAGACAATGAGAAATACATGTAGTTATACAAGTGGCATATACATAATTTACTCTAATTTAGGTACCCAATCTTCATTTTCAAAACTATATTGTAAAGTTACTAAGCAAACCAAAACATAAAGATGTATCTGGCAATCTAACTATGACAAGGAAAGGAGCATCAACCATCCCCAATCACTGGGTTCATCATATGCCAGCGAAGGAGTCTCAACCATCCATAATCACTGGGTTAGTCATATGCAAATCAAGCGGTGCAAATGCCCTCACAAAAAAGAAGTCACTCTTACTCATTCAAAAAGCAGTTAGAATTCAGGGACTATGCAAGCATTCTCACTCTCACAAATAAAATTCATGCAAAATGACTAACACCATAGGCTTGCTTCTATACTCAACTTTTAGATTGGTGATAAAGTGGATTTGGATCACTTTAGGATTTAATGGCTTGTAACATAGGCTCATGGGGCTTTGGTATGGAATTTTAGGCAATTAGTGACTAAAAGCTATCCTTGAACCATGTTTACCAACACTTTTACCTTCATAACCCGACCATTTTCACTAAATTCACCCTTATTCTCTTGTTTCAAGCTTTCCTTGGGTGACTTCTTTCTCTTCCAATAGTTTTACCTTCATAACCCAACCATTTTCACTAAATCCGCTGTTATTCTCCTATTTCAAGCTTTTCTTGGGTTTCGTCTTTCTCTTTTTCAAGTGTGCCTTATTTTTGAACTCATTATTGCTATTCACTTCAATCCAAGGCACTTTTCTTTTCTTTTTCTCACCGGCTCATAACTTTTCATTTCTTTCTTTCTTTCCCAACTAACCACCTTATTTTCATTACTTTAAAGTATTAAAGGCCACCCTCAACTTAGGTTTTTAGTCTGAGGTGAAGAACACAATATCTATTACCCAAACCAGGGCCATTATTTGTAGCCACCCTTAACTTAGGCAACTTAGGTTTTTAGCCTGAGGAAAAGTACACAATATCTATTCACCAAACCAGGGCCACTATTTGTAGCCACCCTCAACGTAGGCTTTTAGTCTCAATCAAGGTTTATATGTTCAAGGATAAACCAGGGCCAATATCAAGGCATTTCATAAAATAAGGCTAAGCTAGCTAGGTGTTAAGAAAGAATTAGTGTAAGAGAGGCTCAAACAATATGAACAAGGGGTCAACTATCACATTTGACAGGTAATTTAGGCAAAGGTGGGCTCACTAGAAGAACAAAGGCCTAAGATCCCTTTCAAATCAACTACATCACCCAACTAATCTTAGAGTAATAAGGCATGTTCTGAGTCCATACATGATACATGAATGCAGCAAAATAAGCTCACAACATACATGTCATTTCACACACAATCAAGTATAGATTCACAGGTCATGCTTCAAGCCTCAATTTACCTTTTCATTATCAGAACAAACATCACCCGATAATCAATATGCATGATTGCATCAATAACCAACAATCCCAAAAATTTTGAGAGTATGGAATGTTCATCAAAATTTAAAAAACATTTAAAGACTATGTATATGCCAAAAGATAATACTATATTTAAAGACTATGTATATGCCAAAAGATAATAATATTATATATCTACCAATTATCTATACTACCTAGACATGCCGGTTCAATAGAAATTAAAATATCCAAAAGGAAAAAGAAACATGGCAAGAAAATCTTAGGATCAAAAATAGGGGAAGTTATGGACTTGAGGTTACTCAGACTTCACCCTAATCCATAACTTTCCATACCCCACCAAAATAGAATACTTTGTCTTCAAAGAGAAGACAAATAGAATAGATACCCGGGCCATACCTTGGGTTACCTCCCAGGAAGTACCTGATTTATTGTCGCGGCATGACAGGATGCATTTTTTTTACTCATGCCTCTTCAAGGTCCCAATCTTCAACTATCTTGATTTCTTCCATGTCACCTATGTACAGTTTGACCCTCTGGCCATTGACCTTGAAGATTTTACTGTCCCTACATTCTAACTTGATGGCTCTATGACTAAAAATGTGTACCACCCTGAAGGGTTCCATCCACTTGGATCTGAGTTTCTGAGGAAACCACTTTAACCTAGAGTTATAATGCAACACCATGTCTGCTGGAGCAAATTGGCAATTCTCAATTCTGCGATCATGCTAAATTTTCATTCCTTGATTGTATAAAGTAGAGCTCTCATATGCTCATAGCCTAAACTCATCAAGTTCTTTTAAGTGCATTAACCTAGATGTTGCTGGTTCATTCCAGTCTAGATGTAGCTTTTTTATTGCCCATAGTGCCTTGTGCTCAAGTTCAACTGGTAGGTGACAAGCTTTTCTAAACACTAATTGATATGGAGACATTCCGATTGATGTTTTGAAAGCCGTGCGTAAGGCCACATGGCATCATCCAACTTCCTTGACCAATCAGTGTGATTCACATTCATAGTCTTGGACAAGATTTGCTTTATTTCTCTGTTTGACCCTTCCACTTGCCCACTCGTTTGAGGATGGTAAGGGGTCGCTACCCGGTACTTTACACCATGCCTCTCAAGGAGAGCTTTGAATAATTTGTTGTAGAATTGACACCCTCCATCACTGATGATTGCTCGTGGTGTGCCAAACCTGGAGAAAATGCTTTTTCGAAGAAACTCGATAACACTTTTGCCCTCATTATTCGGTAAGGCTATGGCCTCTACCCATTTAGAGACATAATAAGCTGCAACTAGGATATACTTATTACTATGAGAGCTAACAAAGGGTCCTATGAAGTTGATGCCCCAAACATCAAATAGCTCGATTACCAAAATAGGAGTGAGAGAAAGTTCTTGCTTTCGCGAAACTCTACCCTCTCTTTGTCATCTATCACAAGACTTAACATAATCATGGGTGTCCTGATGTATAGACGACCAATAGTAGCCACACTGTAGTACCTCATAAGCAGTTTGAGCTCTACCGTGACGGCCACCCACCAACGATGAGTGGCATACTTCAAGAATACTCATCATTTCCACTTCTAGAACACATCTACGGATGATCCTATTCGTATAAATATGAAATAAATAAGGCTTATCCAAAAAGAATTTCTTTACTTCATTCATGAACTTTCGACATTGATGGGTGTTAAAATCAGAAGGCACTATATCACTCACCAAGTAATTAGTATAGTCTGGAAACCATGGTACAAGATCATGTGAGTCCGCAAAACCCTCTCACTGGGGAAGCAGTCATTGATGTTAAGACCATCATCAAATTTCACCATAGCTTCATCTTCTAACCTAGAAAGATGATCGGGTACCTGATTGTCTGAGCCGTTTCTATCAATCAAATCAAAATTAAATTCTTGCAAGAGGAGTACACATCTGATCAGTCATGGTTTTGCATCCTTTTTAGCCATCAAATGCTCTGCGTTATCTGTGTGCACTATCCCCTTAGCTCCCAACAAGTATTAATGAAATTTTTCAAAGGCAAAAACTAAGGCTAGCAATTCTTGTTCTGTGGTTGTATAATTTTTTTGAGCCACATTAAGTGCCTTGCTAGCATAGTAGATAGGATGCAAAATCCTCTCCCTACACTGCCCCAGCACCACACCTAGCGTAACCCCACTTGCATTACACATTAGTTCAAAGGGTTTTGACCAATCTAGAGCCACAATAATGGGTGCTAAATTCAACTTTCTTTTCAATTCTTCGAAGGCTTGCATGCATGCATCATCGAACACAAACTTGGCATCTTTCTCCAGCAACTTGCACAAGGGTTGTGAGATCATGGAAAAATCTTTTATGAAGAGACTATAGAACCCTGCATGACCTAAAAAACTCCTAATACCATTCACAGAAATTGGTGGTGGCAATTTCTCGATAACATCATTTTTTGCTTTATCCACCTCGATTCCCTTGCCAAAAATTTTGTGACCAAGCACATTGCCTTCTTTGACCATAAAATAAAATTTTGACATCTGAT
>DF358192.1:66208-76276 GCA_000787875.1 Solanum virginianum
CTTCCAATAAGAAAGCGGTCGTTGTCAGCAATTAACCTAACCAAAGGTTAGGATCGAATCCACAAGGAATACAAGGCTTTACTACAAATCATTTCAAGCATCAATAACTAAAATCTCTAAATGGGGGGAGGGGGGTTTGTGATTCAAAAACAAAAGTAAAATTATGACTATACCACTACATGGGAAGACACTCAATTTTAGGGATAATTTGGAAATTGTGTTCCTTATGATTCATTGACTCGACTACCCTAGGTAACATAACCATAATTGAAGATTAGCATGCAGGATGTTAACTTAGGTTCTTCCATCACTCTTGTGAAGGTGAAAGTCGCATTTCACCATGGAGCTTGGTCGGCAACCAAGGTGTGCCAACTAACCATTACCCATTGTCCTGGTCAACCTCCCCTTGGTCAGGATCGCTTCATTAGATGAGAAGACATCAATTGAGTCCTGTCATCTACTTTCCTTTTCTTATTCATCACTACATTGGTCAGGATCGTGATAATAGGTGGGGTTTGGTGTTGGTCACCACCAAACAACAATCATAATAACGGGAAATAGATAATACATGTAAAACCCCAATCATAGAAATGCAATAAACCTAGCTTATCTCAAGTCAACTACCCATGGTTCCCACAACCCCAAGTTGTGGGTGCTTAGCTACTCATGGCTAAGGCTAAACATGCAAAAATGCACATACAACACATAAATGAGAGTTTTACCAATAACAATGAAGAAAGTAGGCACCACAAGTTGGTCGAATTCTTTTATAAAACCCTAACTTAAACTATATATAGTATTTATAAAATAAACCTAGAATTTATATAGAAAAGATAGTTAGCAGCTGATAAGTTTCACAGGTATGACTCGTAGGATGACCTATGAGTCATAGTTGGGGTCTCGTATTATTTCTTAGCATCTTGGGCTAAACCGATACGACCAATAGGTACCAGTCGTCACTTCAGCTATGACTCGTATATTTCTATCGTAGATTTGGTCTTTAATTTTTGGTCCAACACTTTGGCTCTTTGATTCCTGCTACGAGTCCACCTATATGAGTCATAGTGAAACTTATGACTCGTAGGATGGCCTCATAGGGGTGACCTCCACTTAACATAATTCTTAATTTTTGGTCTCTAATTCTTGCTAGGACACACCCTATGACTCATAGCTTGGGCTACGACTCGTAAATGTGCTCGTATGTCCTAAGCTACAGCAAAATCTACAATGTTTCTTCAAAATCATGCCAACCTTACTTTTCTGCAAGAAAAACATAAAAATACATAAAAACCATAAAAAGTCGCTTTAATAACTCACAAAATCCCTTGTTTTAGGCATCAAATGTAGTGTATTTTGACAGCACAACAACACCCTCAACTTAGAATTGTTGCTTGTCTGCAAGCGACGACTAGATCTACATAGACAAAGAGAATTACATAGTAACTATACTAATGGCATATACCGCAACTCCTTTAATTCAGATACCCAACTATTATTTTTAAAAATAGGATTGTAAAGTTATTAAGCAAACAAGAACATAATGAGATACCTGGCAATTCAACTACGATAAGCTAAGGAGCATCAACCGTCTACAATCACTGGTATAGTCTTATGATAGTCAAGTATTGTAAATGCCCCCACTGGAAAGAAGTCCCTCATACTCACTCAAAAGCATTTAGAACTCAAGGACTGAGGAAGCATTCTCACTCTCACAATCGAAATTCAATACATACTGACTAACACCATAGGCTTGCCTCTATACTCATCTTCTAGTTTGGTGATAAAGTGGCGTTGGATCACTTTAGAACTCATAGGCTTGTAACATAGGTTCAGAGTGCTTTAGTATGGTATTTTGGGCAAGTAGTGACTAAAAGCTATCCTTGAACCATGTTTACACTTTTTGATTTCATAATCCAACTCTTTTTGATCAATCCTCTTATTTTTCTATTTTGAACTTTTCGTGAGTGCCTTCTTTCTCTTTTTCAGCTGTACCTTGATTTCAAACTCGTTTTTGCTACTTTTTCTCAACTCAAGGCACTTTTCTTTACTTTTTCTTCACTTGATTCATGCTTTTTCATTTCTTTCTCGATTTTCAAACTAACGACCTTATTATTATTACTTTACCACAATAAGGGCCACGCTCAGGTGAAGTACACAATATCTATGCCTCAAACCAGGGCCACCAACTGCAGCTACCCTTACTTAGGCCTTTGGCCTCAATCAAGGTTCACATGTTCAAGGATAGACCATGGCCAATATCAAGGTATTTTATCAAATAAGGTTAAGTCAATAGAGTGTCAAGAAAGAATGAGTACATGAGAAGCTCAAAAATTTGGAACAAGGGATTCACTCACTTATTTGGTGGGTCATTTAAGCCAAAAGTAGTTTCACTCAAATAGCAAAGGCCTAAGATCCTTTCCATATCCACCACATCACAAAACCAATCTTACAGTAACAAGGCAAGTTCTGGGTCCTTACAAGATGGATGAATGCAGCAAAATAAGCTCATAACACATATGGCAATTGCATCCACAATCAAGTATAGACTCACAGGTCATGCTTACAGTCTCATCTTACCTTCATAATATCAGAACAAATATTGTCAGATACTAAAAAATGTATGAATGCATAAATAACCACTACTTCAAAAATTTTGAGGGTACCTAATTTTTTTCATCAAAACTTTAAAAACACATCTAAAAATTATGTATATGACAATAGATAACAATAGTATGAATTTACACATTATCTACACTACCTATACATGCCAGTTCAACAGATAATTAAACATCCACAAGAAAAATGAAGCATGGCAAGAAAACCTTGGAATCAAAAATAGGAGACGTTATGGACTTGAGGCTACTCAGACTTCACCTTAATACATAACTTCCCACACCCCACCAAAATAGGATACTTTGTCCTCAAAGTAAAAAAAATATAAAAAGGGTGCAACGGTAATACCTTGGGTTGCCTTCCAAGAAGCACCAGATTTATTGTCGCGGCACGACAGAAAGCTTTTATGGTTATACTTCAACAAGATCCCAATCTTTCACTGTCGTGATTTCTTCTATGTCACCCATATACCATTTGACCCTCTGACTATTCACTTTGAAAGTTGTGCCATCCCTGATTTCTAGCTCGATAGCTCCATGACTAAAAACGCGCACTACTCTGAAGGGCCCCATCCACCTAGATTTGAGTTTTCTAGGAAACCACCTTAACCTGGAGTTGTAAAGCAATACCATATCTCCCGGAGTAAATTGGCGATCCTCAATTTTGTGATCATGCTGAAATTTCATTCGTTGCTTGTACAAGGCAGAGCTTTCATATGCTCGTAGTTTAAATTCATCAAGCACATTCACTTGCATCAATGTAGAAGTGGCAGCTTCATGCCAATCTAGATTCAGCTTCTTTAATGGCCATAATGCCTTGTGCTCAAGTTCAATTGGCAGGTGACAGGCCTTCCCAAATATAAGTTGATAAGAGAACATTTCGATAGGCATTTGAAGGCAGTCCGGTAGGCCTATAAAGCATCATCCAGCTTTCTTGACCAATTAGTGTGATTTACATTCACCGTTTTGGATAAGATTTGCTTTATTTCCCTATTTGATACCTCCACTTGTCCACTGGTATGGGGATGATATGGGGTTGGCACATGGTGCTTCACACTATACCTTTCAAGAAGAGCTTTAAATAGTTGGTTGCAAAAATGAGAACCTCTGTCACTAATAATTGCCCGAGGCGTACCAAACCTGGAAAAAATGCTTCTTTGGAGAAACCTTGTAATACTCTTACTCTCATTGTTTGGTAGATCTATGGCCTCCACCTACTTAAAGACATAATCAACTACAACTAGAATATACTTATTACCATGAGAGCTAACAAACGATCCCATATAATCAATGCCCCAAACATCGAATAGTTCTATGACCAAAATAGGATTCAGAGGGAGTTCATGCCTTTGTGACACTCCACCCTCTCTTTGGCATCTATCACAAGACTTTACATAATCATGGGCATCTTGATGTATAGACGACCAATAGTAGCCACACTGCAACACTTTGTAAGTCGTTCAAGCTGCACTGTGATGGAAACCCACCAACGAAAAGTGGCATGCTTCAAGAATGCTCATCATTTCTACTTTTGGAACACATCAATAGATGATCCCATCCGCGCAAATGCAAAATAAATGGCTCATCCTAGAAGAACTTTTTAACATCATGCATAAACTTGCGATGTTGATGAGTGTTCAAGTCAAGCAGTATTATATCAGTCACCAAGTAGTTAGCATAGTCTATAAACCAAGGTATAAGATCAAGTGAGGCTGGCAAAACTCTCTCATTAGGGAATGACTTATTTATGTCAAGACCATTATCAAACTTCACCAAAGCTTCATCTTCCAACCTAGAGAGATGATTGGCTACTTGATTCTCTGACCCCATTCTGTCAATCACATCAAAGTTAAACTCTTACAAAAGAAGTACCTATCTGATCAATCTTGGTTTTGCATCCTTCTTGGCCATTTGATTTTTGAGAGTCGCATGGTCTGTGTTTACAATCACCTTAGCCCCTAACAAGTATGACCAAAATTTTTCAAAAGCAAAAACTAAGAAAAGCAATTCTTGTTCAGTCACTGAATAGTTTTTCTGGGCCACATTTAGTGCTTTAATGGCATAATAGATGGGATGCAGAATCATCTCCCCGCGCTACCCCAACACTACACCTAATGTAACACCACATGCATCACACATTAGTTCAAAGGGTTTTGACCAATCTTGAGCTACCATGATAGGTTTTGAGGTCAACTTTCTCTTTAATTCTTCAAAGGCATGCATACATGTGTCATCAAATACAAATTTTGCATCCTTCTCCAACAACTTGCACAGGGGTTGTGAAATTTTTCAAAAACCCTTTATAAAATGACGGTAGAACCCAGCATGGCCCAAGAAGCTTCGGATACCTTTCATAAAAATCAATGGTGGGAGTTTCTTAATAACCTTAATTTTTGCTTTGTCAACCTCAATTCCCTTGCCTGAAATTCTATGACCAAGCATGATTCCTTCTTTGAACATAAAGTGACATTTCTCCCAATTCAACACTAGGTAACTCTCAACACATCTTTCCAATACATCACTCAAGTACAACAGGCATTCTTTAAAAGATTAACCCACTACACTAAAATCATCCATGAACATTTCAACAGTGCTTTCTACCATATCAGAGAAAATGGACATCATGCATCTTTGAAATGTTGTTGGAGCATTACATAACCCAAATGGTATTCTTTTAAATGCAAAGGTATCGTATGAGCATGTAAAAGTGGTTTTCTGTTGATCTTCAGGTGCAATGAAAATTTGGTTATAACCAGAATAACCATCAAGGAAACAATACCAACCCTTCTCTACAAGTCTATCAAGTATTTGATCCATGAATGGCATAGGGAAATAGTTTTTCTCAGTGGAAGCATTCCATTTCTGATAGTCCATGCCCACTCTCCATTCATTAACTAGTCGCATTGGGATTAACTCATTTTTTTCATTTGGCACCATAGTGATACCCTCTTTTTTCGGGACACATTGCATGGGGCTCACCCATTCACTATCTGCAATAGGGTAAATCACCCTTATATCTAACCACTTAATGATATCTTTTCAAACCACTTCTTGCATTGGAAGATTTAACTGCCTCTGATGTTCAATACTTGGTTTATACTCTTTGATGAGTTGAATCTTGTGAGTGTAAAGCCCAAGAGGTATGCCAATAATATCTGTAATTATCCATCCAATTGACTTTTTAAATTGTTTGAGGACTGAAATAAGAGCCTCTGCCAATTCTTCTCTTAAATCAGCTGCAATTATGACGGGTAATGTATTATTATCTCCCAAGTATACATATTTCATATGTGTTGGTAATGCCTTAAACTCTAGCTCAGGTGGTACTTCTCTAGATGGTTTAGTGGGTGGGGTTTCCCTATTGCTCAATTCAAAGTCTAGCCTAGCCTATCGCCTTGACCCAAACAACACCCCGAGAGCATTCACTGTTTCCTCATAATCAGGAATACTCTCACCATCGAAATTCATCAACACAACTAACAAAGCTTTAACTCCTAGCCTCAATTCAATCAGGATCTCCACTTTATTATCTTCACTTATTTCAATCTTTGAGATGACCTGAAACTCAGCCCTTTCTATCCTATTGGCCCACTTGAAACAAAATTGCCTCCTCACCAAACCTAAAAGTAAGCAGACTATTTTCTATATCAACCAATGCTCTACCCGTGGCTAAGAAAGGTCTTCCCAAGATGATAGGAACTGCAAAATCAACATCACAGTTAAGTATAACAAAATCTGCGGGGAACATAAATTTATCTACCTTGACCAATACATTGTAGAGTATCCCCACGTTCTTCTTGATCGTTTTATCGACCATCAGTAACCTCATCTTTGTAGGAACAAGGCTGCCTAACCCAAACTTTTTGAATATGGTAAGAGTCATTATGTTGATGCTAGCTGCAAAATTACATAGTGCTCTAGTAAATGCGAGCTCCCCAACTATGCATGGTATGGTGAATGCACCCGAATCTTCACGCTTTTGCACTAAAGATTTTGTGGTAATGGCATTGTAATATTGAAAATTTTGGAAAAGGTCTTCACTAACTCTTTGCTTCTTCTTGATCAAATCTTTCATCCATTTAGCATACCCCGATACCCTTTCAAGGGCCTTAACTAAAAGGAGGTCCACTAATAATTTTTTAAGAAGCGCCAAAAACTATTCAAACTTACATTCCTCTTTTTTCATTCTGAGTCTTTGGGGAAAAAGTGGGGGCTTTGGAAAGGTTTTGTATTTCTTTGGTTGCTCTTTCGTGTCATGTGCTTCTGTTTTCTCCTCTACCCTCTTATTGTTGCTTCCATTCATGACCATTAGTCTAGGGGGTTCTATGGTACTTTTGCCACTGTGAGTCATGACTGCCATGCAATTCCCTTCATTCTTTGGGTTTTGAATCATATTGCTTGTATGGTGCCCTTTTGGCATTGGTTCAATTATGAAGAAACTTGCTCGAATTGTTGTTCAAGTGCCTTAATCGCCATCGTGTGAGGCTCTATGTTTTTGTTAATACTTGAAATATCTACTTTTATTCCCTTTAAAGTCTCATCTTGGTGGTCGATTATCTTCAATAACTTTTCGAACATTTCTTCAATCCTATAGTTGCTTGATGAGACATCACGATTGTGAGGTGTCACATAAGGACCATTCTTGTTGCCCTCTCTTCCTCCCCACTCGGCATCTGGCACTCTCTGTCTCTCATAGTATCTATCCCGATTGTCTCTATACATCCCATCTCGGTTGAAGTTTCGACCTTGATTCTCGGACACTTGCCTCCAATAGTCTAAATTGGACCCTTGGGAGTTGTTCCAAAAACCCGTTGTTTGGTTGCTTACAAAATATGCATCCTCATTACAGAATGGATCATCATAGGTTGGAGCCTTCAGAGGTTAGTGAGTGACTACCTTGACACTTGGTTGATTTTGCTTTAAAATTAAGTCCATATCCATGATCCCTTCATTTACCTTTGCTTGCTCATTATTGGTGTTAACCGCATAAGAAGGTTTCATCACACCTCACTCTCGTTGACCCTATGCTCTATTTGTTTTTACCACTTGCTCTATCCTTGCGGCTATCAATGCAAAAGGTTTGTCTAGGAACATGCCTCCCATGATTGTGTCAGCGCAAGCTTGACTATTCTCATCAAGTGCCCGATAGAAAAATTCAATCAAGGTATCATCAATAATCTTGTGATTAGGGACCATCCTCAAGTATTTAGTAAACCTCTCCCATTATATGCTAATAGAATCACCCAGCAATTGCTCAAAGTTGTTGATTTGGTCCTTGAGCTTCAACTTCTTAGATCTTGGAAAATATCTTTCAAGGAATACTCTTTGAAGCTCAACCCAACATGTGATAGTACCCGGAGGAAGCTCGGACAACCATACAACTGCATTGCCAGTCAATAACAGTGGAAACACTCTTAAACAAATAACATTAAGAAAGGTTTTGTGTCCCCATGACACTCTTGCAAACAAGCACCACATTTTGAAGATGACGGTGGAGATCCTACGAAGGTAGCCTTGTGAATAGTCTGTGGTTTTGGAACATTTGGAGCAATCCACTTGATATCGTGAACTTAGTATCTGCTGGTAAAGGAGGTAGTATTATAGCATCGGTAACATCCATAGCCATAAGGTTCAATCAATATTGATTCCATCCATAAGCATTTTCATTGAAGTCCTTAAGCAACCTAGTACACCCTGCAAATAAAGTCAAACAAAAAAAACAAAAAAAACAAAAAAAACAGAAAAAAAAACAAAAGTAAAATACACGAGACTCTAGAAATCAATACTAGAACTAACTAATGGGTAAATCAAATCAAAACCTAGCCGTATTCCTCGGCAACGGCCGCCATAATTCACTACAAAAAAATGTACTTATAGCTATGAATTTGAAAATCGTAGCCATTATTTAGTAATAACTACAAAATTTTAAATTTTGGGACTAACTAAAAATTCATCACATTTCTTAGCCACAAAAATTAAATTGGCAAAGCTAAATTCTTATTTTTGCCATAATTGCTAACAATTGTGGCAATAATTATCTAAATAGCCACAATTTTATTGATACAATAAAAATCTGTAGCTAATGATTGGTTTTTATGATAAATAAAAATGATTGTAGTAATAGTAACTCTTTAGCTACAATAAATTATTTGAAACAAAATATTGTAGCTAAATAAATACATTTGCTTCAAGTTATAGAAAATTGTGGCAATAGTTAAGTGAAATAGCCATAGATTTTTTGCTATAATTAAATTTTGTAGCGTATTATTAATTTTTGCTACGAATATAAACTTATCATAGCAGTAACAACCGTTTTGCTATAATAGCTAACAATCATGACAATAGTTACCTAAATAACTACAATTTTACTATTACAATAAATTTTGTAGCTAATCATAATTTTTTGTCATGCAATAAGAGTGATTATAGCAATAGTAACTCTTTAGATACAATAAATTATTTGAAACAAAATGTTGTAGCTAATAAATATCTTTGCTTCAAGTATAAAAAATTGTGGCTATAGGTAAATGAAATAGCCATAGATTTGTAGCTAAAATAAAATTATTAATATTTACCATGAATATAAATTATCATAGTAAAATGTAATCTTTTAGCTACAAAAGATTATTTGAATAAAAATTTGAAGCTAAATAAATAATTTTAGTTAAAGTTTTTTTTTAAAATGGCAATAATCAAATGAAATAGCCATAAATATTTTTCCATAATAAAAATTTCATAACTAATTACAAACGTTTTCCCACAAATTTAAATTTATCATAAGAATAATAACCTTTTAACCATAATAAATTATTTAAAGAAAAATGCATATATAAATAAATATTTTTTTCAAGTTATAAAAGTTTTGTGCTTATGGTTATTAAAAGATATAATCATATATTTTTTCAATAATTAAATTTTATAGTTAATGATTAAACTTCGCCCCAATCCTGTTTAAAATTTGTTGTCGTAGTAGCAATATTTATGATACGTCCAAATTTACAGTCCAAACAGAATAGTAAAGCGGTTGTTGATCAAATATAGAACTCAACCAGAGTTGAGGTCGATCCCACAGGGAATGCATGAGAATATATCTATTAGCACCATTTTTAGATATAATATCTATTTCTGAAATAAAAATGCATAAAGTAAATATGGGGGGTTTGATTTTCAAACTAATTAACAAAAGAAAGAAATAAATGAGTGCAAGAACGACTAGATTTCAATCACTTTATGTGAGGCTAGGATTGTGTTCCCCATGACATCTAATGCGATAGCTGAATCTAGTGGTAAACTCATTCATGATTATTTATATAAGATCTAACAAGTTATGTAACATTTAATTCACCTCTTGGTCCCTCTTAAATGCATATCACTCATCATCTTTCGGTCTTAGAACGTCTATGTACTAACCCTTGATGTTTATCCCGCTACGAAGGTAGCCTTGTGAATAGTCTGT
>DF358192.1:76290-87199 GCA_000787875.1 Solanum virginianum
TAGAACGTCTATGTACTAACCCTTGATGTTTATCCCGAAATACTCTAACCATTCGATCTCAAGTACTTAGACTAGATTAAAAACCTCGAATTTCCGTCATAGAAACTTTTTCTTAATTAAAACATCCCTTTCGGGCATGTAAAGAATAAAGGCTTACCCTAGCGCATTGACTCATCAAGGAAGAAATTAAAACAAAGATTACTATGGTATATACGCTAATCAATCCAGAGACTTACTCCATATTCACCTATCTCATGATTTTTCATGGTTCTCACAATCCTAGTTGTGGGTTTACCCTAACATATTTGAGGAATAAAACTCAGAATGATACACGGAATTCATAATAGAATGACTTACTATTGAAGAATCAATGAAGCCACAAGTTACAAGCTTGAATTGGATAAGCAAAACCCTAAAATCTTGTGAAATCTCCAAGAAAATAATATTTTTCAATGTTTTCTAGCTCTAGACGTCCAAGACTAACTAAAAATGAAATAAAATACCTATTTATATATACAAAAAACCTAATCCTAATTAAAAAAGGAAAAATCCGTCGACATGGACACGGGCCACCACACGGCCCGTGTGACAGTATATAGTCCATCAAATAGTCTGTGTAGTTGTCCTCAACCTCATCTTTACTGCTCCTCATGTGCTCCTACACGCTCGGGCAAATGACCCATATGGAATATGATGGTTTGTGAAATAGACCGTCTGTCGTGCCCTTGCAAGTTTTCACCCAACTTCTTCCATACGCCGATACTTCACAGACTATGGTTGGTCACACGGTCCATTCACCCGTCTGGCTCCACTTGAGTTATGTTTCTTGCTTTTTGATGGTATCCTCATCACGTCATACTGATGGTCAGCTAAATGACGCGACTGACTCCAAATATTCTATGGGCCATTTCGTCTCGTGCCACTTGGCCAAAATCTTTCATCTTTCGATGGAATACTCCTTCACATCACTTTGACGAACACCATAACGATCCGTCTGACATCCCACGGTCTGTGTTACATGTTGTGGGACTTGCCATCACCAACTAGCCAATGCAATCCACCAATTGTGAGGCCACGATGGGCCTCAGGGTCCGTGTGGAGGTACACGAGCCATGTAGGCCCCTATATGCCACACTTGGGTCCATTTTGGCTCCTCTGTGCACTATTTTTCATCCTTTTTCTTTCGTGTTATCATTTCTTCCATGCCTTAGTCTTTTTCCTAAAAAACAACAAAAAAAACATCAAAATAACAAGGTTGCTTGAGAACGCGCAAAAATTCTTTATTTAAAGCATTATACAAGTCCTATTTCTATGACTTATCAACACTCTCAACTTAGAATGATTGCTTGTCCTCAAGCAATAACAACTCAACCAAACAATGCATAAACACAACTGTTCACTCAGACTATGAATTATCCCACAATTTTTCAATACATATGCCCCACTAACAAGTTCAAGAATGTGCTCGAACCCCAAACGGATCCACAAAGATTAAGGCAAACATTATGCATTCATGGTCAGTCTACATATGATCAAGAATAAAGTGACCCCAATTAAATTAGTAATCAACTGATGTAAAAGATAGTGCCCTCACCATAACAAAGTCTCACACTCAACATAAGCATGTAAAACATAGACTGGAATGTAGTCACTCACTCTCAGAAATGACTTTCAGTGGACACACACATTTTTGGTTACCAACTTTTGTTGCCCCTATTTTTCCACTTTCTCTAGTATAGGAAGTGATTTCCATGCTAATTCACTCATTTGTATTCTTTTTTTTCACTTATTGCTTTTCTCACAGTCATAACCCATTTCTTTTTCTCTTTTTTTATCACTTTATTCTTTTCCACACTCATTTTTCTGCTCTCCCTGAACTAGCCACCTTCAATTAAGCATTTGGCTAGGGTCAAGGTTCACAATATCTTTCTAAAGGAACAGGGCCAACATAAGCCACCTTCAACTAAAGCTTTTGCCCTAGGCAGAGTTTCATAATGTCCTTGGAGAGACCAGGGCCAAAACAGAGACCAACAGATAGATTGGGGAGGTGAATTTGGGTGATTTCAAAGAAAATGTCAAATTTAGGCTCAACTTTTAGTTCAAAAGGACAATTTCATTTGGTTGGTCAATTTTTCTTGGCTAAGTGACTATTCAACAAGAATGGCCTAAGATCCCCTCTTAATCCAGTCATTCAAGTATTTTATTGGGACTAACAGGCAAGTTTTATCTGATAAGTGCGTCAACGGAATTATGCAATTAGCCCACACACACGGCACATCTTTTATACTAGTTTGTACTAAATCACATAGGCTTACTTCATTCATCAAAATACCAACCATACACAAATAATACTTACCAAAACCAAGCAAGTTAGTTCAGATGAGATGCAAAAACATATATACTTAGCATTGTTAACATGGAAAATCACAAAGATCAACATAAGGGCTTCCCTAGACTTCTGTGACACTTATATTTACACAAATAATATGACCTAAACATGTCAGTTCTACTAGATAATACACCTGAGAGAAAAGAAACATGGCAAGAAAAACTCTCAAGTGGTAGTATGCCCCACCCCCTTCAAAAAGATAGTGTAGTGTCCTCACTACAACATGACACACTTAAATGAATAGATAGGGGGATAGAACATATCTGGGATGCCCTAGGCGTTAGTAGTGTCTGTGGGATCGGACCCTTCTAGATATCATCATCAGTATATGTAGCACCCGGTCCAAAGCTACTAACAGAGGCTCCTGCCTGTGCTGCCTCTATGGCCAGCCACTCTTATTCAGCCCGTTCAGCTTCTGCTTGGCGCTGGGCCCTAGCGGCCTTGCGCATCTGTCTCTCTTCTTCCTTCTGTGGGTCACCGGAGGACTCTTTTGTTGACCCCTTCATTTACCCTTGTCTTTCCTCCTAGGCTACTCCGTCGGTGGTGCAGGTGCCTCCGATGGGGCTAGTGGAACTCCCTATATCTCATCTAAAGCTAGCACCGCGGGGACATTAAACAGGTTTATCCACGACTTATGAGGCAGGGTCGATGCAGGGGCCTGGCACTGTGCAGTCAACTTAGCAATTTGGGCCTACATACCATTCACTATCTATACCAGATCCTTCATTTCATCTCTAGTCATACTCCCAAACATACTATGGAAGTAGCCCTTCAATATGCTAACTTGGCTTAGCAGGATGGTTATTTAGCTCCTAATTGCATCGTCATGTTGGTCCACCACCCACAGTGAATGAGACTAGACAATGTAGGGGATCCAATCTACTACCTGATCAACAATAGCCCGTGTCTGCCATTGATCTGCCATCAATCTAGCCAAAAACTCGTAAGGCACATATGTGTACACTTGTTGCACTGGAGGAACTGCACCACTACCCTCCAGTTGCTCAGAAGCCGTGCCTGATGATGGGGCAGTGGTGTAGTCCGCAAATGGCAAGGGTTTTTATAGAGGTGCAGATGGAAAGTTTGTCGGCCTCCCTAGAGAACATGTTTTGCTCCTCATTACCTGGTTTTGGACATTCTTGATCAGGGCAATGTTAGCTACGCCCTTAGAGGCTATCCTCTTGTCCTAAAAATGAGTAGTGGGAACACCAGCCTATTTGTTTAGGGCACGAACCAGGCACGGGAAGGGCATTCCAGCAATCTCAGATAACGCTCTGTCCTGCATCTCAAAAGTAATGATTTAGCCCACATTTATTTCGAATTTGGAAATCAGGCATGCAATCAGAGAGGCATGCGAAGGTTGGAGTGTATTATCATTTCCTGTGGGTCTCAGCCTAGCCTGCACTACCAACCACCAAAATTTTGTAGCAAATATCAATGTTAATTTAGCGATAGGACACTTGGGGTCTGTAACACACATCGCCTCCGCCCCCTGAATGGCTATTCATTTTGCGATCTATCCCAATAGTGTCGCCCTAGATAATGAATCAAGCATCTGCACCGTGTCCATAATCTGCATGTGTCTTTCCATAAACTGGGATCCCCTCTTAATCCAGTCATTCAAGTATTTTATTGGGACTAACAGGCAAGTTTTATCTGATAAGTGCGTCAACGGAATTATGCAATTAGCCCACACACACGGCACATCTTTTATACTAGTTTGTACTAGTGTACCACGCACCATGACATGTGACCTCGGGGACCTAGTAAGGGTGACCTGTCTCTTCACCTTTCTCAATTGGGACCCCTCCACCAAGTTTAGGAGTCTAGCAGCATAATTAGAATAGAACTTTTCAACAATAACAGGCCCGTATACCCTGGTGGTTAGGCCATCCAACCGAACTGATATGAATTAACGGTATCTCTAATGTCCGGGACTCTGTCAAGTTGGTCAGTGATAACTCGAACCTCTAAAAGGACTTCTTGTTGTTTGAACCCCCCTAAACCTTTTGTAAGACCATTTGGGTAGATGTCCTTGGTGCCTGGGATTGTCCACCGACCACTCAAAAAGACAATGAGTACCTAATCTATTTCAGTGTCTGTCATCCAGGAGACTACAAAATGAATAGCCTCGTCATCACTGTCCTGAAGTTCGACCTCATTCGCCTGCTCTTCAGTATCATGACCCTCAGCCTCCATAGTTTGCCCCCACTCGTCTTAGTCTGAAGTGGTCTCCTATTCTGGGGCAGCTGCCTCCTCCTCAACTCTCATAGAAGGGGCCCTCTCTTCATACTGGGGGGCTCTGCGATGGCCTAATGCACAGGCCCGTATAGCACGAGGAGAGTGGGTGGAGACATTTCCTCTATAGCAAACTTCGAACCCACTAGAGGAGTTATCACCTAAGTCACTCCCAGCCTGATTGCTAGATGATACAGTGGGGGAGTCATGGATGCATGACATAGGCTCATCCCTATCACTGCGTCTAACTAAGCTACATCGTAGACCCATAATACCTACAATTGCCACAAAAGAATACACATTATTGAAAATTATTGCACATGCAGGTTGACGCACTAACAGTTACTCAAACTTCCCCTATGCCATAAAAGTGACAATAACCCTTAAGAATGGCGTCACTTGGTCTATCATAGGGCCAGTGCACTTAAGAACATATATAAAATAAAAATTAAAAGCAACCTATGTAAAATAATGTAGGTTGAACAAGGTGCACGGGATCCTATATAGCCCATGTGGGGAGACACGGTCTGTTAAAGGGCTCGTCAAAAGGGACATGACCAAGAGAAGTGACAGACGGTGCGACATGGTCCGTGAAATATGCCACGGGCTGTGTACGCGGCCGTCTGACCCCCCCAGACCAAATTTTGGCTTATCATACAGACACACCTAATTTCATGTACATTTACCTCACTTAATCATGATTTCATCAACACAGTGGCATATATAACTTGATTCCCCTAAATATTATGTCAATAAGCAATACAAATCCTCACTTTTCATGGTTTGGAGCCTAAGAACTCAACAATGGTAGTTTTTACCATCTCATGCACACCCAATATCATTAATATACATTATGATGAATTAAACCAAGAAAGAAATGATTTAGAGTCAAGATCTACATATGCAAGCACCAAACATCTACCATAGAAGATGAAAAATTGAGTTCTTACTTGATAAATAACAATGAAGATGAAGACTTGCTTGAAAAAAAAACTTGAGACCCATACTTACATTAAGCTATGAATCATGTCATTCACTCACAAATCATCACTAAGAAGATATAAAAATTGGGACAATTTTGAGGCTATAAACATGAGAGAGAGAGAGAGGGTCGTGAGAAGAGGAAAATCTTGAAGTGGGTTGTTGGGGTCAAAGAAAGGGTATTTAAAATACCTTGGTCAACATAGTTGACTTTTTCTCTCTCCTCCACGCGGGCAGCCTCAGAGTTCATCCCACGTGGAATGGTCCATACGGACCGCTCGTCTCACCCCCCTTGTGACAATTTAGCACTTACCTAGATTTTGGTTGGCGGTCGACACCTCCACGGTCAGCTTATGACCCATGACACATGTCACAGTCTATTTTATTATTTGTGTTTCTACACTTGGTGCAATTTCCTTGTGAAATATCGCTACCCACGCATGCATTCTCCCAACGGCTGACCGGACGAGCCGTTTAGCTTGAGACGGTCCGTGTGGACCTGTCGTGTTTTGCCACTTGGCCAAATAAACATGCATGTGCATTGCCCTATGTCGACATCACCTCCACGGATGGCCTTACGGGTCATGACATATGTCATGGTTCGTTTGGTCAGTCGTTGCTACTCACTTCACACCTTTTTGCAATTTTCTGGGGCAAGTGTGCCCACTTCACACGGACTAGTGAATGGTCTTTCTACCTCTAGACGACCCATGTGAGCGCACGTGGGGCAAGTAGATTCTTGGCTATTTTAGTCTTAAGTCATGTCCTCCCTAATAGATGAACTCACAAACTTCCAAATAGCACCTGTATTCACCTGAAAGTCAGATCACAAACAAGAATTTCATGACATATAAAATTATTTTTTTAAAATAATAACTATTACAATGCATGAGTTCCCTTCCATGGAGCGCTTGATTTAGTATCGCGGCATGACGTATTATTCTGATTACTCAGACTTTGTCAAGAAGCAAGACCTCAATTTTTGAAGCCTCTTCTGTTGCACCCACATATTGCTTCACTCGCTGGCCGTTTACCTTGAATCGATCCCCGTTTTTTGCTTCTAGCCCAATTGCACCATGGGGAAACACCTGGCTAATCATGTATGGGCCAAACTACTGTGACTTTAGCTTACCTGGGAAGAGTCTCAACTTGGAGAGGTACAGTAGTACCTTATCACCAATGCCAAAACTCTATTAGGTGATATGCTTGTCATGCTGGACCTTCATCCTTTGCTTGTACAGTGCTGCACTCTCATATATGTGGAGGCAAAATTCGTCCAACTTATTAAGCTGGTCAAGTCTCAAGTCAGCAACCTCCTCCTAAGTCATGTTGAGCTTCTTTAAAACCCAGAGTACCTTATGCTATAACACCAGGGGTAGATGACAGGCTTTATCGAACACCAACTGATATGGGGACATACCAATGGGTGTCTTGTAAGCTGTCCTGTAAGCCTAAAGTGCATTATCTAGCTTTCTTTCCCAATCCGTCTAGGTAGCATTCACCAACTTGGTCATTATTTCCTTGATTTCTCTGTTTGACACTTCAACCTATCCACTAGTCCACGGGTCATAAGGTATGGCAACCTTTTGCTGTCGTACTCCATACTTTGCGAGTGATGCATGGAAAATCTTGTTACAAAAGTGAGGACCCCCGTCACTAATGATAATTCTCAGTGTCCCAAATCTGGAAAAGATGTTCCACCTCAAAAATTGGACAACACTCTTACCCTCATTGTTTGGTAATGCCACCGCCTCCACCTACTTGGAGACGTAGTCCACCGCCACCAGGATGTACTTTATTCCATAATAACTCACAAAGGGGCCCATGATGTCAATGCCCCAAATGTCAAAAATCTCTACCTTAAGAATAGGGGTCATGAGCAGCTCTTGGCGCTTGGAGATGTTACTTTGTCACTGGCAGTGATCACACCCAAGCACCAATTCATGGGCATCTTTATAGATGGTAGGCCAGTAGTACCCACATTGGAGAATCTTTTTCAATATTCTGGCCCCACCATAATGACCCCCCTCTGCGGATGAGTGACATGCCTCCATTATACTTAGCATCTCCGCTTTGGAATGCACCACCTAATAACCCCATCAGCACATATTCTAAACAAGTACAGGTTATCCTAGAAGTACCTGCGCACATCAAAAAGCAACTTTTTTCTATGGTGGGGGTTAAGGCCCACCGGCATAATATCACTCACCAGAAAGTTAGCAAAATCAGCAAACCAAGGAATAAGGTCAACAGAAGCTGCCAATACCTACTCATCGAGAAAGCAATCATCGATGTTCAACCAATCCTTCATTCTTGACTCATCTTCCAATCTAGACAAGTAGTCTGCTACTTGGTTCTTAGATCCGTTTTTGTCTAGGACCTTAAAGTCAAACTCTTGCAGTAGAAGAACCCATCTAATCAACCACGGCTTAGCTTCTTTCTTTGCCATGAGGTAGAACAAAGCGACATGATTGGTGAGCACTATTGATTTGGTTCCCAATAAATATGCCTAGAAAAAGTCAAATGCATATACCACAGCCAACAATTCCTACTCAGTCACTGTATAATTCTTTTGAGCATCATTGAGGGTCTTGCTGGGGTAGTATATGGGGTGAAAAATCTTTTTGTGCTTCATCTTGAGCATAACACCCAAAGAAATTCTGCTTCCATCATATATCACCTTCAATAGGGCAGTCCAGTCAGTTGCAACCACCATAGGGGTGGAAATCAGGTTTTGCTTCAAAGTCTCAAAGGCATGTTTGCAGCTATCATCAAAGTGGAACTTTTGATCCTTCTCCAATAGTTTTCATAAAGGGTGTGCGATATTAGAGAATTCTTTGATAAATCGTTGATAAAAACCTGCATGCCCAAGGAAACTCTAGACCCCCTTCACAGATATGAGCGGCGGCAATTTCTCAATCACCTCGATCTTTGCCTTATCAACTTCTATGCCCTTCTTAGAAATCTTATGGCCAAGGACTATCCTTTCCTTGACTATGAAGTGGTACTTCTCCTACTTTAGCACCAAATTAGCCTCCTCATAATGCTGTAGTGCCCTACTAAGATTTAACAGACATATATTGAAAGAATTACCCACTACAGAGAAGTCATCCATAAATACCTCGAGGGTGTCTTCACCTATGTCAAAAAAGATCGGCATCATACAGCGCTAGAAGGTGGCTGGGGCGTTGCATAGCCCAAAGGGCATCCTTTTGAAAGCAAAAGTCCCACAAGGGCAAGTGAAAGTTATATTCTCCTGATCTTTCAGGTTATAGATATCTGATTTTAGCCCGAGTACCCGTCCAAAAAGCAGTACAACCCTCGACCTGCCAACCTGACTAACATCTAGTCCATGAAGCGCATGGGGAAGTGGTCCTTCAAGGTCCATTTATTCAGCTTTTGATAGTGCATACACACTCTCCATGCAGTCACAAGTCTCAGTGGTACCAGCTCATTCTTGTTATTGGCAACCACTGTTATGCCCCCATTCTTTGGGACATAGTACACTTGACTGACCCACTTGCTGTTAGAAATGAGGTATATCATCCTAGCATCCAACCACTTGATGATCTCCTTTTTCACCACCTCTTGTATAAATGGGTTCAGCCTGCGCTGGTGCTCAATATTGGGCACAGAATTATCCTTTAATTTGATTTTATGCATACATATCCTTGGAGGAATCCCTATGATATCCGCAATGGTCTAACTAATAGCTCGCTTAAACTTTTGGAGGACCCCCAATAATGCCTCCACCTGGTTTACATGATGATATGCAGCTACAATCATAAGAAGAGTGTTGTCAGTACCCAAAAATACATACTAAGGTGTTGGGGCAGTTCATTGAGCTACATAGCTAGAGGCTCCTCAATGGATAGTTTAGCCGGCGGTGTGGACCTGCTTTACAGGTCTACGTCCAACTTTCTGGGGACAAATGGCCTAGTTCCCCTACCTTGCAACGCATTCAAAGTGTCTGCATACCCGCTACTACCATCATCTGGAAAGTTTATCAACACCACTACTAGTGAGTCTACACTCATTATTTCCTCAAGTGGGATCTCGAACAGATAATCATCTTCAACATTGAGGATAGACATCACTGCCACCTCTTTAGGTCTCTTCGTTACAGCGCATATGTTGAACTTCACCTTTTCCATATTGAGTTTGAAAGTCAGCTCTCCTCGCTCCACGTTGACCAACGCCCTGCCAGTGGCAAAAAATGGTCACCCAAGGATGATGGGAACCTCAAAATCCACCTGACAATCCAAATTAACAAAATCTATCAGAAAAGTGAACCGACCCACATGAACCAAAACATCACATAGAATCCCCACTGGCCACTTTATCGATTTATCTGCCATTAGTAGCCTCATTGTAGTAGGTGTGGGGGTTCCTAAGCTTAGTTTCTTGTAAACTACTAGTAGCATCAAATTGATGCTAGCACCTAGATAACAGAAAGCTATTGCAAAATTAAATGCTCCAATGGTATATGGGATAGTGAAAGCTCCCGGATCTTCCTTCTTTTCTACCAAAGATCATGTGGCACTAGCACTATAGTGGTGGAGATTGTTTGTCAGCTCGATCATGATTGTCCACTTCTTAGTCACTAAGTCTTTCATAAACTTAGCATAGCCCAGCATCAGTTCAAGTGCCTCCACTAGAGGAATGGTCATTGAAATTTCTTTTAGCATGGACAAGAACTTCTGAAACTTGCCATCTTCAACCTTCTTCTGCAACCTCTGTGGGAATGATGGTGTCGGCTTAGGAATGGCTGGCAGAGGTTGGGTCACTATTGGTGTCACCTCAGGCTCTTGAGTGACCTGAGGCACTGTTGGTGTTACTTGCGCTTCCTTACTCAAGTCATCAACATGCTCCTCCATGGGGTTAGGCATCTTGCTTGTAGCTTCATCCAAACCTGCATTAATTGGCATAACAGGGTCAGAGAGTACCTTACCGCTCCTCATGGTCACTGCCATAAAATGACCGTTATTTTTTGAGTTCAGAATAGTCTCGCTCAGCAGTTACCCAACTTTTCTCTGGTTTATGGTTGTTGATAATTGACCATCTACTGCTCTAATTACTTGATTGAGGTGGAATGCGAGTCTACTAACTATCAATCATTGGACATCTCCCCTTTTATATCTCGCATCCCTGCCTTCGTGGACTCAACCTTATCAAGTACCTTTGCCATAATTTCTTCTAACTTTGAGTTTCTGCCACTATCGTTCTGACGCTTGTGATTACTATAACCATGTCTGTTTTGCCAGTTTCCTTGATAGTTTTTATCATGACCATAGTTCCGAC
>DF358192.1:87277-130612 GCA_000787875.1 Solanum virginianum
AATATCGGCGTTGTATGGCCGGTAACCCCTTTGGCTACCTAAGAAGTTTGCCTCTTCGTCAAAGTTGTAGACTTGATCCTCGTACCTAGGTATTGTGTCTACAGCTTTTACCTTTTCTTCTCCTCCTATGAAATGCTTTGTCAGCAAGTCCAGTTGGGTCTTTATGTGTGCCATGTCTTGATCCTGTTCCTCCTCCTTTCGTCACTTCCCCTCTGTCATCTCAAAGATGAGGCTCGAACAGTCTCCATCTCTAGTGTAACATGCTCTATTGTTCTTGGCTACCTGATCTAACATCACCACGATGTCTAGGAAAGTCCTAGACATGTATGACCCCTCACAAACAGCATCAACAATCGGCTTAATCACAAAATTGCAGGACCTATAAAAGACTTTCTTCAAATTCTTATCTGTGAGGAGATGATCAGGGCACTGCTTAAGATTTTGCCTAAATCTCTCCCAAGTCTCATGTAGTGTTTCAGTTGGTAGTTGCTTATGCGAGCCAATGTCATCTCTGATTTTGAGTTGTTTTCATGTAGGGAAGAATCTCTCTAAGAATGCCTCCTTTAAGTCTCCCCAAGTGCGGATGGAATCATGTGGAAGCTCGTTTAGCCACTTAGTTGTCGCACTAGAAAGAGACAATGGGAATAACCACAACTTAATTGCTTGTTGACTGATCCTAGGAATCTCAGATGGTTGGCATATTGCCAGAAAGTTGAGGACGTGTTGATTTGCATCCTCATTTATTGCTCCACTGAACAACCCTTTCAACTATAGCATATGCAGTATAATGCTAGTGATAGTGAAATTAACACTCACGGGTAGTGGAGAAAGTACAATTACCCCAGTGGTCCCAGCACATTCATCATCATCATTCACTGTGTGGGGTGGCTGAGGCACTTGGGGTCTCACACCAGGCAGTGGCACCTGTCTAAGTGGTGCTGTCGGTGGTACCTCATTTTTAGCATTTTCATAATCACCTAGACCATTGTTACCCCCACCTGCAAGGTTCACCTCCAATTCTCTCTGTCTAGCTGCTTCGCGTTCTTGGGAATTCATTTTGTGGATTGATTTAGTAAGCTTAGGGTCATAGGGAACATGTGTTTCACCCTTGCTATGGGTGTTTGGCATGCAACGCTGGCTCCCTACCAAGAAGCAAAAACACAAAACAAAAATAAAATTAGGTACTACTATTACAAATTGAAAATAGAAACTAATAGACTATTACTTCGCCGTATTGCCCAGCAACGGCACCAAAATTTGATACGCCCAAATTTACACATCAAATGAAATAGTAAAGTGATCGTTGATCAAATATAGAACTCAATAAGAGTTGAGGTCGATCCCACAGGGAATGCGTGAGAATATATCTATTAACACCATTTTTATATGTAATATCTATTCTCAAAACAAAAGTGCATAAAGTAAATATAGGGGGTTTCGTTTTCGAACGAATTAACAAAAGAAAGCAATAAATGAGTGCAAGAATGACTAGATTTCAATCAATTTATGTGAGGCTAGGATTGTGTTCCCCATGACATCTAATGCGATAGCCGAATCTAGTGATAAACTTGTTCATGATTACGTATATAAGATCTAACAAGTTATGTAACATTTAATTCACCTCTCAATCCCTCTTAAATGCATATCATTCATCACTTTTCGATCTTCGAACGTCTGCGTACTAACCCTTGTTGTTTATCCTGGAATACTCTCACCTTTCGGTCTCAAGTACTTAGACTAGGTTAAAAACCTCAGAATTTCTGTCGTAGAAATCTTTTCCTAATCAAAACATCCCTTTCGGGTATGCAAAGAATAAAGGCTTACCATAATGCATCGACTCATCAAGGATGAAACTAAAACAAAGATTACTATGATATATACGCTAATCAATCCCGAGACATACCCCATATTCGCCTATCTCATTAATTTTTTATGGTTCCGACAACCCTAGTTGTGGGTTTAGCCTAACATATACGAGTAATTAAACTTGCAATGATACAAGGAATTCATAATAGAATGACTTACTATTCAAGAATCGATGAAGCCATAAGCTACAAGCTTGAATTCGATAAGCAAAACCCCAAAATCTTGTGAAATCTCCAAGAAAATAATATTTTTCAATGTTTTCTAGCTCTAGTTGTCCAAGACTAACCAAAAACGACACAAAATACCTATTTATATATAAAGGAAACCTAATCCTAATTAAAATAAAAACAATCCGTTGGCATGGACACGGGCTACCACCCGACCTGTGTGACGGTATATAGTCTGTCAAACGGTCCGTGTAGCTACCCTCAGCCTCATCTTCACTAGTTCTCATGTGCTGCTACATGCTTGGGCAAACAGCCTATGTGTCATGCGACGGATTGTGAAATGGACCGTCTGTCGTGCCCTTGCAATTTTGGCCCAACTTCTTCCACACGCCGACACGTCATGGACCGTGGTTGGTCACACGGTCCGTTTAACAACCCGTCTAGCTCCACTTGAGTTATTTTTCTTGCTTTTCAATGGTATCCTCATCACGTCATATTGATGGTCAGCTAAATGACTCGTCTGACTTCTAATGGTCCGTGGGCCATTCCGTCTCATGCGACTTGGCAAAAATCTTCCAACTTTCGATAGACTACTCCTTCCCGTCACTTTGACGAACATTATAATGATTCGTCTGACGTCCCACAGTCCGTGCCACGTGCCGTGCGACTTGCCTTCACCAACTAGCCAATGCCATCCGCCAAGTGTGAGGCCACAATGGGCCTCATGGTTCGTGTGGAGGTACATGATCTATGTAGGCCCCTGTATGCCCACACTTGGGTCCATTTTGGCTCCTCTTTGCACTCTTTTTCATCCTTTTTCTTTCGTATTCTTATTTCTTCCATGCCTTAGTGTTTTTCCTGAAAAACAACAAAAACAAACATCAAAATAACAAGTTTGCTTGAGAACGCGCAAAACTTCTTTGTGTAAAACGTTATACAGTCGTATTCTATGACTCATCAATTTATTCCTACAAAGTAATTTAAAGTTAAATATTATAATTCAATAAGTATTTTGTTTCAAGTATCTTAAATTCTAGTAATAATTAGCTTAATAATATAATAATTTATTCTGACAAAATAATAGAGGCATGAGCTACAAAAAATATACATGCCGACATATTGCCTACTTGAGCAACTTAATTTCCTCTTACATATTCAAGTTCGTCTAAATACTAATTAATATGAATATTTTAATAAAATATTCATATCAATCATTATTTTGTAATATATATGGACTTAATGACCAAAGTGAAGAAGTAAAAAAGGACGTAGGGAGTAATACATGCAATATTTTTTGTTCAAATTTCATTATCAAATAAATTACATGATTATTAATCGAGAAAAAATGATGACTACAATATAACTTATTATAGGTGTTTCTGAATCAATATAATTGTTTTGGTAGCATGATGAAATGTAAGCTTTTAGGTGCTTTTCAATATAGTTTATTTTTTCAAACCTGTTTTATATTATTTTACGTGAACTAAAAGTTGTTAGAAAATATTCTCTCAATAAATTTCGATTGAATTTTATACATACATATATATATATATATATATATATTGAATTTCATTTATAAGCTAAAAGTTGTTAGAAAATATTCTCTCAATAAATTGCGATTGAATTATACAGTTATATAAACATCTAATTTTATATATATATATATATATATATATATATATATATATATATTGATTAAATTTCATTTTATATGACCTTACATAAGAAGACCATTCTCCTTATGGTAGCGGTAAGGTCTGCATACACACTATCCTTTCTAATTTTCACATAATGAGATTTTTAATAACAGTCTGTTTTGAAGAATACACTGGTAATTGAATTATGTGGAATTGAGGGTAATTACACTGTCAAACCTGTTCGGTTGGGCAGGTAATTACATGGTAATTAGCTAATTGGGTGTAATTGACGGGGTTTAGTTACACTTTTCAATTACAAGGGGAGGTTGTGAATTGCAGGTAATTGCATGGTGTAATTACATATTGATTACTTTTAAATTTTGTTCTTTTATTTTTTTTATTTTTTGATTTTAATTTTTTTTATTTTGATTATTAAATTATTTTTATACAACAACAACATACCTAGTGAAATCCCACAAGTGGGGTCTAGAGAGGGTAGAATGTACGCAGACCTTACCACTACCTCGTAGAAGTAGAGAGGCTGTTTCCTGGGAACCCTCACCTCAAAACCCATAAGCACACCGAACTAGATATGACAAAAAGGAAAGGGAGGGAACAAAAAGAGCGACTAATAACAAATAGCACATGACAGTATGTAAATATGATAAAACTAACACATATACAACAGATAATGAGAACACATGATTAAAAAAAAGACCTCCACCTAACCCTACTATACCCCAAGGCCATGCATTCACCTAACTCTACCCATTAGCCTACTACTCTAATATTATATTATTATTTCAAAAAGAAAAAAGTTGATGAAATACTTCTTGCTTCTATTGTTATATTCGTTGTGATTTTGATATGAGATTTACCTCATCAAATATTCTAAAGAAACTCATCCAAATTACTCACAGCATATTAATAGTTCTTGCTGTTGAATATTTCTTTTCTTGTTTTGAGACATGATTAACACATACCTGGTTTTACTTTAATGTTTGGCCAGTTATTTTCCTAGACATGATGAATAGAAATGTTTATTTGTTTTAATATCAGAACACAAGTATACATTGATAAATAAAAACTCTACTTTTTTTTCTTTATCCAGAATGGGTTGCTGATTATTATCAGAGTAGGCCAGGGTTAGAAGTGTTGCAAGAAAGGATTGATGATGTTAATGATCCTTTCCAGATTATCATGTCATTTATTGATGTTAATGATCCTTTTCTGGAGTGTGTAGAATGCTTGGATGTTGAAGAACCTTTTCATATATTGTGGTTGGGAAAAATTCTCATTGTAGTACTCCATTGCTTATGCTTAATCCTGAAAAAACTTCTGGATTTGGTCTTTAAAGAGTTCGATCCTCAATTGTTAAAGAGTTTCCCCTTATCTTGTGACCATCCCTCACACTTATATGTCATAACAACTATTAAATTATTTTTATATTATTAATTTTTTATTTCTTTCTTATTCTCAATCTTTATTTGTCATGTGATTTCATACAATTTTTCACATTATATTTTATTTATTTATTTATTCTATGTTTTAAATTAAAGTTGAATTCGTTGTTGGATAAAGTTAGAAATATACATATTTTTTTCTTTTAAATCATATTTATGTATGTCATATTGAAAAGCGTAAGAGTATTATGTTAATTTTGTTTTAATTTTGAATTTAAAACTTTTGTTATATTTTTTAGTCTTATTTGTTTTTGTAGTATTGACTTGATATTTCACATTACAAGTCATTTATTTTTTTTTAGTTATATTAGATAGATTAATTTTTATCAAATATTTTAACAATTTCTTATAGTTTTATAATTAATTTGATTAAAATATACTAATTTAAAAAATAAAAATTAATTTTTTTATAATATCAGTTAAGAATATATATTTACTAATTAATTTATTTTGAAAAGACAACATATATTTTAACTATTTAATTTAATATTATTTATAAATACCTATATTTGTCTAATATAAATTTAAAATTTTAGATAATTAACTTTTATTTTTAAAATTTAATATAAGCTTGTAATTATACTCATGAAATCAAACAACACGTATTGTAATTTCAATCAGAAAAACAAACAGGATAGTATAATATCACAGTGTGTATTTATTATCCTAGTTATTACACCAATTTCAATTACGAGGTGGCTTCCGAAACAGATCCTAAATATATTGTTATTGTATCATCAATCATATTTAACGTTGAATTACCAACAAAGTTTTCTTTGCTATAGATGAGCAATTAGTATGATAAATGTTTTAGCTAATTCAAATTCATTTAATTGTAATTTTATGATTTAAATTTAACTTAATTAAATTAATAATAATTTTTTTTGTTCTGAGGTTTAGGAGGGAAATTGATTAATTCTCAAAAATTCCTTTAATTTATCAAAAACTAATAACACAAAAATTAAAATGAGCGTAAAAATTTTTCCCTCCAAACATTATTTTATACTCAAATGACATATTTCTTTTCCTATTTTAATAAGTCAAAAATGTTACAAGACTAGACTTAAAAAGGAAATACAATAACTTTAAAAGGTTACTTTCTCCCTTTTCAAATATCAATACCAAACGTCACTTTCTCCCATTTTTTTAATCTTTCCACCAGTTTCAATTATTGATCGTCAATTTGTCATCTAGAAGATATGTTCATCTTTTTTTATTTTTTTTAACTTTATGTTATTTCATCTTTCTTTTCTTTTCTTTTTCACTTTATGTCCATGAGTTTATTGATTTAAAATTAAGTATGGGTATATTAACTTTTTTCTTTGTTTATACTTAGTTAGAATGATGATTTCAAATGGGAAGAAAATTTTCAAATGATGATTCCAGCTCAAGGTCGACAATCAAATGATTCTCTAACTCTAAGTAAATTTTTTCTATATATATTTCTTCATATATCAATGATTTAGTAAATATATATTTTTATAAAAAAATTACATTCAAATTAAAATGAATATTGTATTATACGTCTTTTTCTTATGAAATTTTTAATTTTATTACAGCTTATGAAGGAGTGATGAAAGCATCAGGCCAAATTGATGGGACAAAAATGGCTATTATTCTTGTAAAAGAATATGTTAGAGTAAAATAATATTTCATCATTTTGAATGATATTGTTGAACCTTTATTTAGTTTTTACTCTAATATATTGTATTCGTTACATAATTTTATGTATTTTGCATTATTTTTATAAATGTCATGTCAAATCTCAACTATATTATATGAATATAGCTACAATTTTTTTAATTTGTAACAAAACATATATAGTTGCCACACAAATAATAGTATGTATGTATACACATTATCATAGCAAAAAATAAATAAATAGCTACAACTTATATTTTGTGACAACGAAGTGTGAGGTTTTAGTTATGAAATTTTGAAATTGTAGCTACACATAAACTTCTATAATTGCCATGTACAAATGACATAGCTAAAAAATTTACTTTTTGGTAGAAATTTTTTTAAAGCTACAATCATATATATTTCATGGATAAAGGTATGATTTTTTAGCTACAATATGAGAATATTTGTGGCAAATACATTAAGTTATAGCTATGAAAATTTTTAATTCATAACTAAATATGAGTAATATTGCCACGAGATTAATTATAGAACTAGCTACCAAGTCTAAATATTTGTGAAAAATATGTTAAGTTATAGCTATAAAAAATTTTAATTCATAACTAAATATGAGTACTATTGCCACGAGATTAATTATAGAAAATAAAATAATTTACTACAAGTATATTTATCATGGCAAAGATTTGTTTTCATTGAAGCTACGATAAATTTTTCTTTTGTAGCTATAAGTATAAATTCTTAATCATAGATCATGTAAAGTCCGTAGCTAATTCTTATCCACGCTACATCATACTACGAAAGCTACGAAACAAAATATTGTAGCGAAAGCATTTTGCTATAGAAAATTTCTTATTTAGCTACAATGAGTTTTATAGCTATAATTTCATTTTCTTGTAGTGATATTTGGCATCTGATGTTCATGCTCCAATAAGAAAGTGTTCGTTGTCAGCAATTAACCTAACTGAATGTTAGGGTCGAATCCACAGGGAATACAGGGCTTCAATTTGAAGCATCAAAAACTAAAATCAATTTGGGGATCTGTTCAACAAGTACCACAAGGTAGAATCAACTCATGATTCCAACTATGCTAACACAATCCATACATTATCATTCTCCAATGACATTAAAAATTAATGACCCTTCACAACTAATTTACAACCAATGGATCAGACAAATGACATAGGCAAGTTAATTAACTCAGAGCTAGCATAATTAATTCCTACTCAAAGTAATCCTAAGTTCATATATGCAAGGTGTTCTGAAGTATATGCCTTAGCACTAGTTTAATCTCAATCATCAATCACATCATTCAAAGCCAAGCAAGTTTTGAAGGTAAAATAAACCAATGAATCATACCTTATGAGGTAATGAACTGAAGAAAGCAACCTGAGAGGAGGAAATACCTATACCCTAATCACTGGAGTAACTTGTCGGAATAGTGAAAGGTGATCAAAAAGTAGTTGGAGAAAATATGGGAGAAAGGATTTGGGGTGAATCTTGATAATTTAGGGTTAAAAATAGGGTCAAAGTGATTTTCACCCCTATTTAACCCTTACCTGGTTAGTTTTAAAAGTTACTGAGTCGTGTCTACGAAACACTGACTACGGCTCATAGCTTGTTCTACGGCCCATAAGTCATGGTGTTGTAGACCACTTCACACTTCTAAAAATTTTGAAAATTTACCTGAGCACTACAAACTCAATTTATGACTCATAGCTTGCACTACGAGGCGTAAAGTTGGCTTGTAGCTAGAGTGTCAAATTCACCAGATTATTGTTACTCTCTACGGGACAGGACTACGAGTTGTAAAGTCCACTAAGTCTCATAGGCTTGGTCATAGAGACTACTTCAGATGCAAATCTCTTCACTTTTCCCATTTTTGCTCAACACTTGCACAATCCTCTCAAAACACACCATTACACCAAAATACAACCAATTCAATGTCTAAAATCAACAATAAAAATACTACCTAAGAATCTAAAAAATGAGAATGAACTTGAAAACAAGCAAAACATCAAAACTCTTGTGTTGCCTCCTAAATAGCGCATGATGTAATATCGTGGCATGACTTAGTCATCTTGAATGATCAAAATTCCTCAACAACCCACACTTCACTTTTTAGTTTGTCGGGGTGCTTCATAGATAGGTGAATGTCAAAAATAACTTCTGCTTCATTTACCTTAAACCTGAGTTGACTAGAATCCATATCCACCAGGGCTCTCCCTGTGGCCAAAAATGGTCTTTCCAGAATAATAGAGACCACATAATCAACCTCATAATCAAGAATTACAAAATCCACCATGAGTATGAACTTATCAATTTTCACTAATACATCATAAAGTATTCCCTCCAATTTCTTGATTGTTCTATCTACTATCAATAACCTCATCCTCGTCGGAGTAGGGGAATCCAAACCAACCTTTCTAAACACCACAAGAGGTATCAAATTGATACTATCTCCTAAATAACATAATGCACTTGCAAACTCAACATTGCTGATGGTACAAGGGATGGTAAATCTACCGGGATCTTCCCATTTTTGGACTAATGATTTAATGGTAATGTCACTATAATGTTTGACCTCTTGCGAGAGCTCTTGGCTCACTGTGCACTTTTTTGTCACAAAATTCTTTATATATTTAGCATATCTAGGCATTTTCTCTAATGCTTCGATAAGGGGAATATTGATGGACAATTATTTCAACATGGAGCAAAAGTGTTTGAAATTACCATCCTGCTCCTTTTGTTTGAGCCTTTGGGGAAATGGAGAAGGAGTTCATGAGATTGTCTTATTCTTTTCTGGTTCCTTCACCACTTCACCTCTTACCCCATCATCCGCTAAACTTTCTTCCTCAGCCTTTACTTTGTAATCAACACTCTTTTCACAAACCTCGTCAAGAAACACCGGCGCTGGAGGGTCAATTGTACTTTTTCCACTCCTTATCATAACTGCTATGCAATATCCCTCATTCTTAGGATTTTGAACTAAATTTCTCAGGAAAGTACCTTTCTGGCATTAGTTCAATTGAATATACACTTGATCGAATTGTTGTTCTAGTTGCTTGATGGCCACTGAATGAGACTCTATCATTTGGTTTGTTCTTGAGATATCAAACTTCATTCCCTTTAGAGTCTCATCTTTGTTTCTGCTTTCTTCAACAACTTATCAAACATCTCTTCTATCCTTGAATTGCTTGAACCTGCATTACGATTATGAGGAGGCACATAAGCAGCATTCCTATACTCATCTGTTTGGCCCCACTCAGCTTCAGGAACCCTATCTCTAAAAATAACCACCACCATTATCTCTATATGCACCCTCTCAATTGTAGTTCTGACCTTGATTTCTTGAATCTTGACGCTAATAGTCCGCATTGGATGAACTGAAGAAAGCAACCTGCCTCTCAATTGTAGTTCTGACCTTGATTTCTTGAATCTTGACGCTAATAGTCCGCATTGGACTCTTGGAAGTTATTTTGAAAACCCACCGCTTGATCTCTAACAAAGCAAGCATCTTCATCATAATAGTACTTCCCATACATGGGTGCTCTAGGAGGTTGGTGGACTACCATATATATACTTTTATGATTTTGCTTCACCACCAAGTCCATACTCATGCGGAGTTGAGCTAGTTACTGCATGATCTCCACATTGATTCTAGCTTGCTTCGAACTAAATATTCACCATACATGAGCTCCTTGTAGAAGCTTTCTCTTTTTCCCCCATGCTCTATTGATCTAGACTACTTGCTCCATCCTCTCTATTATTCTTGTCAACGATTGATCTAAGAACATGCCTCCCATGTGGTATCGGCATAAGATTGACTATTCTCATCAAAAGCCCAATAGAAAATCTCCATTAAGGTATCATCCATGATCTTATAGTCTGGAACACTTCTCAATCACTTGGTAAACCTCTCCCAGGTTGTGCTAATGGAATCACTTGGTAATTGCTCAAAATTATTGATTAGATCCTTCCATTTAATTTTCTCCGACCTTGGAAAGTATCTCTCCAAAAGGGCTAGTTGCAATTTTGCCCAACTAGTGATTAAGCTCTGTGGGAGTTTTGATAGCCAAACTACTACATTATCGGTAAGAGATAGAGGGAACACACATAACCCAATAGTATCCATAGAACGATTCTGCGTACCCATCACACTCTTCCACAGAAAAGCCATATTGTATAGATGGTTATGAGGATCCTCAGAAGGTAACCCCATAAACAAACCACTGCTAAAACATTTAGAGTAATCCACTTGACACTGTGAATTTAGTGTCAATCGGTAACAGTGGCAACACTATAGCTCCATGTGACGTCCATGGCCATGAGAGTTAACCGATATTGGTTCAATCCATAGGCATTCTTATTGAAATCCCTGAGTTGTGGCCTATTTATCTTTATGTTGGATTATCTTCTCTACCAACAACATCATCATTTCGGTCCACAGCTTCATCAACCGCAATATTCATATTTGCTTGGGCTATTTTCTTTAAAACATGTTAGATCTCTAAATTGATTGGAGCTAAGGGTCTGCCTTGGCTCCTTGTATTGCATAAGCACACATAGTATACCCTGTAAAAGAAACTAAATAACCAAAACATAAACAAAAGTAATGTACAAGAGAATTAAGAAATCAACACTTCAGTTGAACTACTAGTGAAACCAAATCAAAGCATCCCCGTATTCCTCAGCAATGGCGCCATTTTTTCTTGATCATCACTCAAGATACGCCCCTATTTTGAGGTCAAAGCAATCATCAATAGTAAAAACTCTAACCAAGGTTAGGGTCTAATCCCAAGGGAATACGGGGCTTTGGCACTTTGATTCACCGACAATCAATTCAAATATCAAATAACTTAATTCTCAAGGAAGGAGGGTTTTGCAATGATTGATAGAAAATTAAATTAAACCAATAAAATAGAGAGACAATCAAATTGTAGAGAAACTTGAGAAATTGTGTTCCCAATGATTCACTAACTTAAACACCCTAGATAACATAATTTCAATTGGGATATTGCATGCAAGATGGTAATTTAGGTTCTTCCTGCCTTCTTGTGAAGGTGAAGGTCTAATTTTGCTATGGCTCTTCGCCAGCTACCATAGTGTGCCAAACTAACCATTACCTATTGTCCTAGTGAACCTCTCCTTGGCCAGGCTTGGTTAATTAGACGAGAAGACATCAATCGAATTATGTCACCCATTCCTCTTTCTTATTCATCACTACTTGGGCTGGGATCATGACACTAGGCGAGATTTAATGTTGGCCACCATTTAAAACATGCAAAATGAAGGGAAATGGATAATAAATGCAAATACCCAACTCAAGAAGCGCAAATAATTTGGGTTTTCTATGTTAGTTATTCATGATTCCCATAACCCCAAATGGGTTTAGCTACTCATGACTTGGGAAAGAAAGTAAACAATGAATAAAGTAAACATAGTTGATAGCTTACCAAAGAAGAATGAAGAACATTAAAACTACCTTTGTATTTAGAATCACAAGTTTGAACGATGAAATTAATTCATAAGTGAATCTAATCTCCAAATTTGAGTCTCCAAAGATAACCCTAATATTCTATTCACTATTCTCTCTTTGAAACTCTCTACAACACTCTAAAACTATGAAAACCTTTGAAGACTTTGTGCTAAAACCCTAAAATATATTATTTATAGTATTTACAAATGAGTTCCTAAATTATATATAAAATATGGTCAACGTCTGCTATGGCTCGTAGTTATGACTTATAGTGTGCCCTATGAGTCGTAGTCAGGCTTTCGTGGCCAACACTTTTGTATTTTGGACTTCACTACTATGATACACCTCTATGAGTTATAATCTGGTTTATGACTCGTAGTACCTTCTCATAGTCCACACTTGTATTTCTTGGTCTAATCTTGATCAACACTTTAATTTACTATGAGGCCACCCTTTACGAGTCATAGAAGGGACTACAACTCGTACCTGGGGCTCATAGGGCTGAACTTCACATTTTTAGACTTTGCTTTTTAAACACTATAAGTTGTTATGAGACTGCCTTTATGACTCATAGCTTGGGCTATGACTCGTAGTGGAGCCCTTATGTGTAGATAATCAACAAAATATGTAACTATTCTCAAAATCAAGCCAACCTATATTTTCTACAAAACCAAATATAAAAAAAATATAAAAACCATAAAATTCGCATTAAGAACACATAAAATCCCAGGTTTTAAGCATCAAATGTGCAGTATTTTGACAGAATATCAGGATGCTTAAATAAATTAGGTAAGGTGCCCTCGTGAACCTCATTCACTGTGTGATGACTACGCCCCTAGGTCTGGTCATTACAAACTTGGTATCAAAGAACAAGGTTTTAAAATGTTCCTCAGATGTCCATTTATCCCCTGTAGCGTAGAGTCTTGTTCAAGGTTATGAAATGCGCCACTATCTTGAATGAAATGTAGGATAGTCTTCCCTTCTTTCTTATTCAATGTAGCAATGGTATTTGCCTTAAAGATCTGGTGACACTATTTATATGGAGTCCATATAGAAGTCTTCACTAACCACAAAAGCCTCCAGCATGTGTTAACCCATAAGGATCTCAACCTGAGGCAATAGAGATAGTTAGAACTACTTAAGCACTATGATATGAGCACAATGTATCACCCCGGAAAAGCCAATATGGTAGCTGACACCCTTAGTAGAATTTCAATGGGAAGTATGTCCCATATAGAAGGTGTTGGGGAAAGGGAGTTGGCTAGAGATGTCCATAGGTTGGCAAAGCTGGGAGTGAGGCTGAATGGGTCTAGAGATGGTGGTGCGATGGTTCTTCGTGGGTCAGCATATTCCCTGATTGAGGAGGTTAAGTCTAAGTATGATTTTGATCGTACTTTAATTTTGTTAAAGACTTTAGTAAAAGATGAAAAGGTAGAGGTCTTCTCATAAGAGGGAGATGATGTGCTTCGATTAAGGTAGGTTGTGTGTACCCAGTGATGATGAGTTAAAGAAGTTGATCAAGCAACAAACCCATAAATCCTCCAACTCCAATCATCCATGCACTACCAAGATATATAGAGATTTGAGAGAAATTTATTGGTGGAATAGGATGAAAAAGGACATAGCCTAATTTGTGTCTAAATGTGCTAACTGCCACCAAGTATAGGTCGAACACCAAAGGCCGAGTGCTTAGCCCAAGATATTAATATTCCTACTTGGATGTGGGAAGAGGTCAAATGGACTTTGTAGTTGGGTTGCCAAAAACTAAGAAATGTTACGACTCTATTTGCGTGATAGTTGACTGCATGACTAAGTTAGTCCATTTCTTCTCAATGAAGACCATATTCAGTGCTGGGGATTATGCCCATTTGTAAATCTGAGAGTTGATGAGGTTGCATGGGATTTCATTATCCATTATATCAGACCGTAGAGCTCAGTTCACTTCTTACTTTTGGAGGTCCTTCCAAAAAGGACTTGGCACTGGAGTGAAGTTGAGCACAACTTTTCATCCTCAGACTGATAGGCAAGCCGAAAGGACCACTCATAGCTTGGAAGATATGTTGAGAGCTTACATGTTGGAGTTCAAAGGAAGTTGGATGAACATTTGACACTTATCAAGTTCACCTACAATAATAGCTTCCATACTACTATTTGGATGGAACCATTTGAAGCCTTCATGGTGAATGATATAGATCGCCTATTGGGTGGTTCAAGTTGGTGAGGTGGCATTAATAGGGCTGGACTTGGTAATGAACTCTATAGAAAAAATTAAAAGCATAAGGGAGAAATTACCAATGGCCCAAAGCCGACAGAAGTCCTACTCAGATGTAAGGAGAAGGGAGCTTGAGTTCCAAGTTGTAGGTATCTCCAATCAAAGGTGTCCTTCAATTTGGTAAGAAAGGGAAGTTGAGTCCTAGATATGTGAGACTTTACAAGGTGTTGAAGAGAGTGGGGAAAGTAGCGTATAAGTTGGACTTGCCCAATGAGTTATACTCAATTCATCCGGTCTTTCATGTATTGATGTTGAGGAAATTCATTGGTAACCCCAGTTCTATAATTTTATTGCATGATGTGAACATTGAAGAGGATTTGAGTTAGGAGGAAGTACTAGTCGAATCCTAATCGGCAAGTAAAAACTCTAGGAACAAGGAAGTCACCTTTGTCAAAGTGCTTTGGAGAAATCAACAAGTTGAGGATGCTACATGGGAAGCAGAAGCGGATATGATGAAGTGTTACCCATACATATTCCACTCCGCTCAAGCCTAAGGTATTAAGAAGTCCTTCAAAAATCCCCAAACGTCATGTATTTTAGGTTCTCATGGTGTATGCATTTAATTTGATATTTATGAACTGTTTTGAAGCAGTTTTAAAGTATAAGACTAAAAATTTTGAGAGACGGTGTTTGAATTATATTTTTCCATGCTGTCACGACCCAAGCCTATGGCATAGACTTGACACGGCAAATGAGAACCTGAAAGGACCCCAAACAAGCTTCTTAACATATTACACACACATCCTTGGTTGCGGAAGCAAAATAAACAACACAAGAGATATAAATAATGGAAACGAGACTAAGGGAAGTCGTGATATTTATAAAAGCATAAAAGAGTCAAGCTCATAGCATAAGTACATCAATTATCGAACAACACCTCAAACATGGAATGAAGTAGGGGCCAAGACACTTTTTGGGCTCACACTTATAGTATCAAGTGTTCAACATAAAGTAATATCAAAAAGTAGGAGTAGCATAGATAGTGTCTTCAGAAGTGAGGACTTACTAAAGCTTATCTTCCGGACTATCAAACTAGCTATGTGGAGGATGATCGAGAGGTGATCTTGTCCCTACATGGTAATATCATGTAGGCATAGAGTATGATTTAGTACGTTTGAATGTACTAAGTATATAGGGTACAATGCAACAATACATAAGCCAATATAGTCAAAATGGATAATCATAAGCAATAGATAGGTATAATATTAATATGGCATGCATGATCAATACTTGAAGTAAATCATTCTTGTACATCATATAACTTGCATAGTACGTATCACATATCCGAAGAGACCATAATCAAAATAGACCAAACGAACTACTACTTGAAATCAAAGGCATGTCACCCCCTTGTAAGGTGATTAAGGTACTCACCCTTTAACTAGGTGATTGGGCATGTCTCCCCTCTAACAAGGTGATTGATGAAACGACCCCAAAAATGTATACCAAAGCCAATTTCCCTTTTCAGAGGAACACCAGGAAGCTCATTGGGAAAGACAAAAACTCATTAACCACCAGAACTGACACAATAGGAAGGACTTTGGACTCAACATCCCCAACCCTCATAAGATGATAGACACAACCCTTAGAAATCAACTTTTGGGCTTTAAGTCAAGAAATGAATCTACCCTTGACCACCACATCACGACTTTTTCACTCAAGGACGGGCTCATTAGGGAATTAAAATTTAATCCTATGGGTTCTATAATCAATAAAAGCATAATATGCATGTAACAAATCCATCCCAAGAATGACATCAAAATCCACCATATCTAACTCAACAAAATCACAAGGAAAGATTTTGTCCAATATGAACATGAGATAATTTCTATAGACTCTTTTTGCAATAATGGTGTCACTAACGGGGGTTGACACTTCATAAGTTTCACATAACAATTTGAGACTAACATGAAGCTTTTTGGCAACAAATGGAGTAATAAAAGAAAGTGTGACACCCGGGTCTATCAATGCATACATATTAAAATAAAAAATCTTTAACATATCGGTGATGACATCGGGCACCTCATCCACCCCTTGTCTCCCTTAAAGAGCATAGAATCTATTTTGCCTTGGAGCACCCCCTTGTTAGCCCCCTCTTCCCTTTTGACCTGCATTTGCACCTTTGCCTTGTGGATGACCATCTCTACCTTTGTTTCAAGCATAAGGACAATCAATCACCTTATAACCCGCTTCACTACAACCAAAGCAAGCATTAGAATTTCTCAAATATGGGCCATTATGGTTCATACCACACCTTTGTCACATAGGGTTAGGCACCCCACCACCACCACCTTGGAATATTGGATTGTCATTAGCAAACCTCCTATTCGGAGCATTGGAAGACCCTTGGCCTTGGAACTTGTGGCCTTGAGCAAACTAGCCACCCTTGAAACATTGGAATCCACCTTCAAAATGAGCCCTCTTAGACTCACCACTTCTTCTTTTTCTAAGCTTTTCTCCCTCTAGTTGCTCGATGTATGTCATCTGACGGGAAAAATCCATATCACCCACTAATATGGCGGTTCAACACTCCTCATTAACCAAGTGGTACACTCCCGACACACATTTATTCATCCTAATCTTAGCTCGGCAACCAATTGTGGGGCATACTTGGAGAGTTGGTTGAACTTGAAGGCGTACTCCCTCACACTCATGGAACCTTGCTTAAAGTTCATAAAATCCATCATTTTAGCCTCCCGTAGCTTGATAGAAATGAACTAGTTGAGGAATGCGGCTTTGAACTCCTCCCAAGGAATAGCATCATCATCTCTCCTCTCCAACTTCCATTGTGTAAACCAAATTTGAGCCACACCTTTGAGTTGGTAGGCCGCTAACTCCGTCTTCTCCTCCGAGCTAACCCTCATAATAGATAACACTTTGTATACCTCATCGATGAACTCTTAGGGATCCTCATCCGTCTTGGATTAGTGGAACTCTGGTGGGTTAATTCTAGTGAAATCCCTCACCCTAGAAGCCAGAGTGGGAGTTTGAGGGGCTCGGACCCCTTGGTGAATTTGGTTAGTCATAGCATGAGACAACATTGTAATAGAATCTCAAAACACATATCTTGGGCTACCCCTTCACTTTGAAGAGCTTGAGGAGAGAGAGGGGCCAGTTGCTCATCGGGTGTACGGGTTCTCCTTAGTCTCCCTCTAGGAATCAGCATGATCTAGAATAGAAAAGAGCATTCATTAGGGAAAAAAGCCTTACACTAACCTCTAAAGCATGATATAGACCATCAAGAAGTGAAATATTTCCTAAAATGCCTCATAGCCTCCCATTCATAGCTGTGGCGCGCTTCATAACCATAAATCAGACTCTAATTGATGCAGTGCATTTGAATTCCACGGAATATCAATAATCTATTGCTCTGACACAAAGTTACAACCCAATCTAAAGGCCTAGACGTGACAGGATGAATGGCAACCCGAAGGGACCCTCAAAAGGCCTCTTAGCATATCATTCCCACATCCTTGGTTTCGAAAGCAAAATAAATAACATAAGAGATACAAATAAGGGGAACAGGACTAAGAGAAGTCTTGATATTTATAAAAGCATAAAAGAGTCAAGCTCATAGCATAAGTACATCAATTATCCAACAACACCTCTAACATAGATTGGAGCGAGGGCCAAGATACTTTTTGGGCTCACCCTCATAGTATCAAGTGTTCAACATAAAGAAATATCAAAAAGTAGGAGTAGCATATATAGTGTCATTGGACTTGAGGACTGACCAAAGCTTATCTTCTGAAGTATCAAACTAGCCATATGGAGGTATGATTGACAGGTGCTCTGAACCCTAAATGGTAATATCATGTAAGTATAGAGTATGCGTTAGTATGTTTGAATGTACTAAGTATGTAGGATGCAATGCAATAAGACATAAGCCAATATAGTCAAAATACATAATCATAAATAATAGATAGATATAATATCAATATGGAATGCATGATCAATGCTTAAAGTAAAATATGCTTGTACACATATAACTTGCATAGTACGTATCACATGTAAGAAGAGACCATAATCAACATAGAACCAAGGGTACTACTACTTAGAATCCAAGGCATGTCACCCCTTTGTAAGGTGATTGAGGTACTCACCCCTCAACAAGGTGATTAGGCATGTCATCCCCCAACAAGGTGATTGAGGTACTCACCCCTCAACAAGGTTGGATCATCAATAACTTAAGAATCCTTGTGAAGACATTTTATCAAACACTTGCTGGGTTCAGAATGCTAGTTCAAAATCATGCAATTCAAGAGTGAAATAATATGAGAAAACCCATTGTAAATCAACCCACCAACATATAGTAAAACCCTCATGTAACATATCTCGAAATCCATCATCAAATCTCATAATAGATCACAGATTTATAGCTCAAAACATGCATAGTTTAAATAGACAAAATGAATTCATGATATAAGTTGAAATAGATAGACATGCATAATCAATCAACATTTCATAAAACCCCGACATAATGTATAATCATAATCCATAATAAGAGATACACATAGAAAATACAACTTGAAAACATGCAATTTTCGTAAAAGGGAAGATTGGGCTCCATGGGTGAAAGGACCCAATGGATGAAACGCACATACCTCAAACTTAGGTTTTCTTGAGATGAGATTGAAGAGAACTTAGAGCTTGAAGAGAATCCTTGAGTTCCCAAATTAAGCTTGAAATCCTTGAAATTTGAATGAGATATTTCATTAAGTCCTGGAGAGGTTTTTCAGAGGGTCTTGAGTGATATATAGTTGAAAAATATATAGTTGAAAAATGGTTAAGGGTGTTTTCACGCATAAGTCAGCATGGCCTATGACCCCAATGCCCTTGGCCGAGACCAAAAAATCAAGGGAAAACTTATACTAGTCTATGTCCTTGGCGTGATGCGGACCCATCCTGCAGACCATTGTTTTACTGCTCCGCGCACCTAGCACATCGCGACCAAGGCGTGGATGCTCTTTGAAAATCATAAATTAGTGAAATTTATTTTTCACTACGGGTCCTCTAAAATCCTGATTATACCTATTTTCCACTCAATTTTGCCCCCTGGTCGAGAATATGAAGTCAAATTTTTGATATCACGCATGCATTTTTGAGATATATGGAAATTATAATTATGGGCATTTTTGAAGTACATTTTGAGGCATTTCACATGCGTACTGGGTTACTAGCTACTAGTTTACTCTTTAGAGCTTGCCCTTAAGTACATTCTGGGACAAATGTTGCCAAGAGAGAGATATTTTAACAACCCTCAGTTTAGGAACCCTGAGTGTAGAAATGTTGGCCTTAAAACTGATTCAAGACCTATTTTACGAGACCATCTAAAACCATGGAATATTCTAAGGCTCGTAGAATGGTTTCTGAATTAGGTTCCAATGATGAGGAAATTTGAAGTTTTCAGGAAGTCAATACCTAACTTATCAAATGACCGTAAAATATTATATGGGTTATATAAGGTCTCATAAGAGGGTGTCAGATTCAAGGTGAGAATTTGGCAAAGTGTGGTACTACTCCATCAGTCCATCCATGGCCCATAGAAATTAGTGTGGCCCATCCTGTTTGTCATAGTCTCCTATTAAAAAATGGCCATATTTCAGGACTCTCAGATGAGCCATCAGATGAGAGGGTCTATGGCTCGTAAAACAATCTATGACCTATAGACTAGGTCTTAGATGGCTTTTGGAAGTTTAATTTTAGAGGTAGTTTGGTCATTTCCTATAATTTATTCCTAAACAACCTCATTTGGGGGACAAAAAAGGGGACCTATATTAGTCTTCAAGCCTTAAGAACACCCCTCAGTCTCTCATTCTTATATTCTAAATTTCTAAGGCAAAGGCACTCAAGAACAAGGCTAGGGTTTTTCAAGTTCCTTCTGTAAGACTTCAATTCTGATTCTCTCTAGTTTTTTCGGTATGTGAGTTGATTTATCAATATCCTTTCACCCATAAAGTTCCTTATTATGTATTTTATCTTTTCATTAAGTTCTAAGTTAATGCATGCTTATAATGATTTTATGGTTCCAATGCTATTATATGATGAACTTAAAGTTTAATGACTATTTCGTTAAGTAAATGTACATATATTTTAAAGTATGATGTTGATTCTATGATATTTTTTGGTGTGGCTAAGGTTGGATGATTTTGATGCTCCTTTAAATGAAATTTCTAAAGACTTATATGATTTATGATTGTTCCATGAATCAATTAAGTCCACCCTATTTTTATGAAAGCTTCTTGTGAAATATGACTGTAAATAGGGCACTTATGAAAAGCTTCAAAGCTAACATTTACCAAATCTATATGTAAGATGATATTTGCCCGAAATGATGTTTAAGAAAGACTCTCATGTTTGAGCTACTCCTATTGATTTCTATTTAAGATTCTGAGTTATTTTGAAAGACTCCATAGGATGACTTAGCACTGAGAGGACTTGAGATTGGGACTCATCCCATTAGTTGAGGTAGGATCCCTTGAAGCTAAATCTCAATATCCCTAACTATATACCACCATAGAAACCTTGTAGTCTAGGCTAGTGGATCCACATAGGCCCCAAAGTAATGAAAGATACTAAATTCATATATCTACCTTAGCAAGCCCCTTTTTCCCAATAAAAGGAATGCATTGGCCTTTTTCCTACGGAAGGAGTTCATTGGATTCCATGTAGTAGCTCACATGGTCTTACTGCTAGGTATGGTCTACTCCTACATGTTTATATGGTTCCCTGATATGTCTTAAACTCATGTTTCAAAGGTACATTATTTTATATTGATTTGACTCGTATTCCTTCTGCAAGCTTAATCCTATTTCATGTCTCATTATCCTTGTGTATACTTATATGTTATGTTTAATTATGATGGTATTTCAGTTTCATTTGTAGATTGTATCTCATATACTTAGTACATTCAAACATATTAATGCATATTTACCTATATGTTCTAATCATATAGGGATAGATACTTCTCCACCGGCTCGTTGATAGTGTTTGATGTCTAAGACTAGCACTACTATTGTGGTGATCATTTAGATTGGGACTCCTCTACCCTTTTCTTCTAGCTTGTATTTAGTTTGATTTTAAGACGATGTTTTGTATCCCTTTTGAGGCACTTATTTCAGTATTATATTGTCTAGACTTCTTTCTGTTGATGGAGACTATCTATTATTGGTGCCACCAATCTATGATGTAGTTGGTATGTGTTTGGACAAAGCAATGAGTTAGTACATTCCACTATTTTAATGTTGCTTCATTATCAAAAGCCCATAGCCCCTTTTCCTTATATTTTCATTTCGCATTATGTTTTGTCTATTACCTATAAATTCTTGCGATGCTTAAATGGCTTGGGTGAGGTACCTTCGGGAACCTCATTCACCGTGTGATGACTATGCCCCTAGGTTGGGTCGTTACATTAATGAGTCATGAAATGTGCTTAAACATGCACAAGGAATATGGATTAGACCAATATGACACAATGCACATTTAACACACGAATTTAAGACATATCATAGCATCAATGCACATTTAATACACGAATTTAAGACATATCATAGAATCATATAAACTTATGAGACTAGACCTTAACCGATAATATGACCACATGAGCTACTACATGGAATCCAATAAACTCCTTCCATTAGGAAAAGGCCAATGCACTCCTTCCATTGGAAAAAGGGTAATCTACTTGCCAAGGTAGATATTCGAAACTTAGTAACTTTGCAATTGCATCTTTCATAACTTTGGGGCCTATGTAGATCCACTAGCCTAGCCTACGAGGCTCCTATGGTCGCACATATTTAGGGACATTGAGATTTGGCTTTAAGAGATCATGCCTCAACTAATGGGATGAGTCTCAATCTCTAGTCCTCTCAGTGCTATGTCATCCCACGAAAATCTTTTAAAAATATATTTTAGAATCATAAGTAGAAACCATAGAGTAGCTAGAACTTAAGAGTTTTATTAAAGATCTTTTATAGCAATAATCATTATACACATATCTTTGGTAAAATTTAACTTTGAAGGTCTTCACAAATGCCTTATTCATAGTCATAATGCATAAGAACTTTCATTGAAAAATTAGGTGCGATTATTTGATACATGGAACAATCATAAATCACATGAGTCTTAAGCAATTTCTTTAAAAGGGAATATCAAAATCATATAACCTTAACCATATAAAAATCCATCTTAGAATCAACATCACACTTCAAAATATATGTATATTTACTTAATAAAATAGTCATTGAACTTTAGGAACATCATATAGTAGCATAGGAACCATAAAATCATCATAACCATGATTTAGAATTTAGGAACTTAAAGAAAAGGCAAAATGCATAATAGGAAACTTTATAGGTGGAAGGGTACTCATAAATCAACTCACACACCTGAGAAACTAGAGGGAATCGGAATTGAAGACTTGAGGAAGGAACTTGGGAAACCATAGCCTTGTTCTTGCCTATCCTTGAGAGCTCCTTTGTTTTAGAGAGTGTAGAAGAAAGTAATTAGAGCTTTTAGGCTAATATAGGTCCCTTTTCCGTCCCTATAACGACAAGGTTTTGAAAAAGAAATGATGGGAATAACCAAAGTTCCCCTCATTTAAAACTTCTAGAAGCCATCTGTGATACCCAAACTAGGGGTCATAGATTGGCTTACGGCCCATAGACCCTTTTGTCTGATGGCCCACAAGAAAATCCTGAAATATGGCCTTTACTAAATTTGAAACCATGACAAACAGGACAAGTCATACTATTTTCTACAGGGGTGGTGGACTCCTAGAGTCTATCCACACTTAGCCAAATTCTCACCTTGTATGTAACCTCTTTATACGAGACCTTATATGGACCGTATAATATTCTATGAGTTGTCTAATAAGTCATAGATCACTTTTCTGAAAACTTTAAATTTCCTTCATGTTTGAAATCCTACTCATGAACCTATCTATGAGCCATAGAACTATCCACGGGTCGTAAACTATCTCGTGAATCAGGTTCTCAGTCATTTTTTAGATCAACTTATTTGTACTCATCAATCCTAAATTGGGGGTTGTTACGTCAGCCTTTTAATTTCAAGGTTTATTTTACTATGGGTTCTTCTTATTCCTAATTATATGTATGATTTGTGCTACAAATTGTCATTTATTAACTTGAAATGCATGAGATGAATTAGAATTTGTGAACCGTTTACATTACTACATTGGGTTAATGACTTCTTAAATGGGTCTTGTTAAATCTTTACCAAAATGCTATATATTGATTTCAATTATGCATATTATGTTCAAATGAGTATATATTGCCATCTAATTGCATGAGTTGATGGATTTTGAAAAATGGTCTACTTAAGCTATTTTGGGTCTTTGAATCTCAGTATGAATTTTTTAAATTATGATTTATGAGATAATTTAATGATGCTCTAACTAGGGTTTCTCAATGGGTATGGTGAATTTATTTTGAAATAGTTTCAAGTGATTATGTATTAATCCATTCATGCATGTTATTCTTGAATTTCATGATTTTAAGTCTTTATGCATGAACCCACTAAGTTTTGGAAACTAAGCTCATATGATGAATTATCTCAAGTATGATGAAAAGGTTTTACTAAATGTATACAAGTTTCATGAATATTTTGAATGATAGGGGGCTATTAAGTATGTTGTGAAACTTGTTAGAAATCCTATGAAAGTTATGCATTCTTGTAAAGCCCTCTTTAAGGTGTCATGGTATACAAGCTTATGCATGTCATAATTATACTCATTTTTGTATGTTCCGTGGAACTAGACTTATTGAAGTCAAGAATGAATAAATGATTGAAATGTGTGCCCTCCACCAAGCTATGATTATGAGATGATGATAGGCCACTAGTAGAGGCATAGATAAGACTTAGGAACTACCCTTTTGATGATTATTAATGTTCTAAATACTTATAGGATAGGTTAGTAAAATACATCCCATAAGAGGTAACTTTATCATTCATGCTTACAGTTTTTTCGTGAGAGTTACATTTAACATCGAGTGGACTTTGGGATAGATCTAGAAACTCCCCATAGCTAGAGCAAGAGACCATTAGTAGAATCTTATTGTCTCATAACTACGTACCAGCATAGAAAATAGGGGTCACTGCTAGAAGAGGTTGATTTCTAGACCACCCATTAGAAGAGGTTTGCTCACTAGCTAGCTTTAGAAAATCCACTTAGGCATCTTAGGAGGTCACCTTCGCAAGTGACTTCCCCCTTCTTCTATTGTAGGGTTAACATCGGGACTCCCTAATTTAGCTCGTATGGTTTATGTCAGTTAAAGTTTGGTCTCATATATGTTCATGTTCTCCTCATGTCTCCAAGGCGTCCTCTTATGATGACTTATAATGGGTCATTCTTATTATGCCCAAAGATGTTTACTACTATAGTATATGTTTTAAAACTTACATGACTCATTATTTTATGATTTTAAATGATTTCTACACATGTTTATGTTCTCTTATTACCACTAACGGTATTTTGTATAAAGGTACATGACTGTCTCTTCAGGTATGCATAGTGTTCTTCTTTATGATTACTAATGTTCTGTTCATAATAAAGTGTTCCTTCTCTTAAATTAATTCATTGTTCCCTAAAGGTAAATCTATTTTACTTTGCATAGCGACCTAGGTTCCTCATTATTCTAAGCATAAGTACCTTATCATGCAATCAAATTAAGTTTGCGCTCTTTACCTTCCACATACATTATCTTATGTTTCATGGCTTAAGTAATGTCTTAAATGATCATATTGTTCGCTAGCATATGACTTATACTTCATTTCATTGCATACCCACATACTTAAGATATTCCATAGTACTAACGCATACTCTATGTCTGTATGGTTTCACCATATAGGGATTGGCACTCCTCGATATCCTCCACGTGGCTAGCTTAGACCATAAAAGATCTTTCTTGTGGTGAGTCCTCTAGTTCAAGGGCAATATCCATCTTCTATCTAGTTTGTTTATATTTAATACATTGATACGCTTAATACTTTACTTTTAAAAGTGAGCCACAGGACATGTCTTGGCCCGGCTCAATCTATGATTAGAGGTTGTTGGATAATATGTTATGTATGCACTATGTAATTAACTTGTATCTATGTTGACTTTTCCTTCATCCCTATCCTATACTTGTTGTTGCTTATGATGTTATTTGCTCGTTGGTAAAGTTCCCAAGCCCTTATTTCTCATAAAATGCATCTCAGGTCCCCTTTCCTTATAATTGTTTATTTTGATTGAATGGTGAAGATTCCTTATCCCTTTACCCCCATAGAGTGCATCCTAAGCTCCTAACCTTTGAGTATTACTTGACGTTCATTGAATCATACTTCTTAACCAAGAATGTGCTTATGTATGCTATGAGGCTTGGTTGGGGTGCCTTTGGGTTCCCCATTCTCCATATCGCACCTAGGCCCTAGGCTTAAGTCGTGACACTTCTTGCTTAACAAACATCACATATCAAGTGTGTTGCTTCTTCATCTATTGAAACCGTACGCTTGAACCTCACTATTAGAAAATCATTCCTTTGTCTTCACTTTACAATTTTCTCGATTCAAGATACTGCATCCATGGCACAAGTAATTTTCACCTTAGTTCGCTTAACTTTAGACTATATTTTAAATTATGTCTGCAATTATCTTTTTAATCTACTTCATCCACACCTTCAAAAGGTTGTTTATCTTGGTTCGGACCTTGTTCTAAGAGATAGCACTACTTAATTAGTCGCTACGCCGTTAGCAAAGGGATTAATGCTAGCAGAGACTAAATACAATATTGTTAATTACTATATACTACATGTACAATATTTTCTTAACTTTCGTGAGAACTTTTGGAGTCATATGGTCAACGCCTAAAATTTTTAAGTAGAATAGATTTTGCTGAAAATCTTTGAAATAGAATAGAGGTGCAAAAAAACCTGTCACAAATACAAACCTAGGTGAGAATATAAATTTATAATTAATTCATAACTCCATGAATCTGTGAAATCTAAAGATAATGTGTTGTGAGGGAGCCTAAATAACTAATGCTAATCTAGAAATTTTTTATGACAATGGAGTTTGAGGAAGCATTGACAGTGAGAGAATTATTTTTAAGGAGGAGGTATAGAGTAGGTGACAACACTTATAGAGTGACGTTGGGTGTAGAATTATGGAGGAGGTGGTGTTCGTCTTAGAGACCATATTTTCCAGAGGTTGCAAGTTAATGGGAGAGAAGTAACTGCTTGCAATGTGGCTCTTCGGATCACTAGTTAGGTTAATAGACTTTTTAAGTGTAATGAGATAACTTAAAAGATTCCCACTTTTAAGGTAGTATAAATTGATACATGAAAAAAAAAAAATTAAAAAGGAAAGGTTATATATAACTTTTAAGGTAGTATAAATTGATACATGAAAAAAAATTAAAAAGGAAAAGTTATATATATACACACACACTAAAGAAAAAAAAATTACCTACTCCCCTTCCCCCCTTCCAAAACAAAAGGGAAAGCAAAAATAGCCTAATGTCATGGGCTGATCTGAACTATGTTGAAACTATGATCTTGTTTAAATTTAAAAAAAAAATGCACTACTTTTCTTGTTAACTTTTTTTTCTAAAGATATTAATAAAATTTTCCCTATTTTATTCAATCACCTAGTGATCAAATCACATGGATCGAATGATGATCAGTTGATCACTATCTTTTGTTGAAATATTATATTGTATATATAGAAAATAGTTGTGCATATAAATACAAAATATTGACTGCCTTTCATCTTATTTAAACTACTAGGTAGAGATAGCCCGTATGAGCACGGGCCCAATATTGAAAGATTTTTGGAATGTAAATACGTGGTCGGGCGCATACATATATATGTATATCTGCACAAATATTATATATATATGGTAGAACGGGCTATAAATATAGATAGTGACAAAGATAATTCTTGAGGTACTTTTTAATTTTTATTTTGCCCTTTCTTCATCCTAGTAACATAATCCTTCAGGCTGATCATCTCATCACCACTCTTGGTGGAGTAGTAACAAAGGACATCGGGCAATTTGGCTCTATTTTGACTATTTTCATGAATGTCCAACTTCAACTTCTTTGAAAAAGCCTCATAGAACTTCTTATAGTCCTTGTTCTCAGAAATCTCATTGAACATCTCAACACATTTCTTCACAAGTTCTTTCTGATCACTTGAGAAGTTTGTTTTGCTGTAGCATCTCACCACTCACCAGAGATGTTGAGGGGCAAATCATCAGAGTCCACAATACCTTTCACGAACCCAAGTGCTCATTAATTAGTTCCTCAGCTGCCTTTAGTAGAGAAGTTGTCACGACCCAAGCCTTGGGCCTACACGTGACATGGCGTATGAGGAACCCGAAGAAATTCCCAAACAAGTCTCTTAACTTATCATTACACATTATTGGTTGCAGATGCATATAAAAGACATAAAGAGTAAGAATAGGGGGCAATAAGACTAAGGGAAAAGCTTGCATAACATTATAATCAAGATACAAAGAGTCAAAGCTCATATCATAGATGCATAACATGTCAAACAAACAACTCTAATACATAAATAAGAGCGGGGGCCAAGACACAGCAACCGGGCTCACCCTTATAGTCAAAATAGAAAATAAAGAAGAGTGTCTCAATACATAATAAGAGAAACATAGACTAAGGTCCCCAAAGTGGAGGACTCACCAACAAGCGTGAGTAGTACTTATCTAACCACTTGGAGGAGGAGGATGATCAACTTGGACTCCAATTCTTACATGGTGATATCATGTAGGCAAGAGTATGCATTAGTACGTTTGAATTTTTGTACAATCACTTCGGTGGTGAGGTACAAACCCCTCACTAGGTTGATGAGTACAAACCCCTATCTAGGTTGATGATGATGCCACCCCATCACCCTGACAATCAACACCTTACAACACCCTCAAGCAATATACATCAAAACCCCTCATCAAATCTTACAATAGATCCAAGATTGATAGCCCAAAACATAACAAAATAGTAACAACTTTACACAGCTTTAACATAGTTCATAGACATGTTCATACTAGTAAACCTATTTGTAAAATCAACTTCAAATCATGAAAATTGAGTAAAAAGGAGATTAGGAAACCATGGGTGGAAGTGCCCAATGGCTAAAACCTACATACCTTAGCTTGGAGATGAACTTGGTGAAGATTAGAGATGGAGACTTGAAGCTTGAAGAACCTTGAAGAAAATCCTTAGCTCCGGATGAGAGTCTGAGACTTGAATTTAGGAGTGAAAATATGGCTAAGTGTTTAAGTGAGTATCGGAGAATGTTTAGGATGATATGAGGATGAAATATGGCTAAGCATAGGTAAAAACGCGTTTGGGAACACTTAGGCCCAAGACTTAAAAGTCCTGGACCGAACTAAAAAAAATCCCAAAATAACACAAGTGATGTAGAATACTCACTGGAATTCGCACTTTAGAATTTCATAATTGTTAATCTTTCACTCTTAAATCAGTGTTATACCCTTCTCCCCCCAATTTTGACACCCTGAACAAGAATATGAAGTCAGATTTTTGATGTTGCGTACAGATTTTGAGATATATGAAATTTAAAATTTTGGGCATTTTGAAGCACATTTTCGAGCACTTTTTGGGATCGTTTAAGAAGTGTTTGACAACAAGGTGATTCAGTCATTGGTCAAACTCTTATAGAAGGAGACATACTCCTCGTTTGTAATCTCCTCCAGTTTGCACAACCAGATAGGTTTCTGCTTGTTAATAAGCTGCCACTTATGAGAAACCTCCTTAATCTTCCTTTTTTGGTCTTTCTTCTTCTCCTTCTCCTTCTCCTTGTCCTCGTCAACCTCCTCAACCACACCCTTCTTGTCTTCTTGGGTTCATCATCTTCATCATCAATGATTACTTTCTCAGTAGTCTTCTCAATATAGAGATAAATAGGATAGCTAATGAATTCAGAGTGCTTCTTCATAAGGTCTGTAATTCTCCTTTCTTCCAAATACCCCAGTTGCACATTGTTAACCAAAAATTAGTTACAACCTTCTTTTAATTATGCCTAGTGGAGTTGAGTACAACCATTCATATAGAAAACACTATTGCTTACCTAGTCCTCCTTGAGGAAGAGAGTGATTTTAGTTCCTCTGCCCAATCGTAACAGTGAATGAACCATCGTCTTGTGATTCCCAAACATACTGCTCATCATCGTTGTGCTTGGTGGTCACAATACCATTCTCCACTACAAGCTAATCAGAATAAAAACCAACACTAGATTAACAAATCATGTTCACATCAGCAAAAGCCTGCAAGGCTTCTATAAATTCCTTGGTGCCAGACCTTGCAATCATACCCAGATTGTTGAACTAATCTATTTGGAACCACAAACAGAGAGGGCGTCAATATCATTCTACAACCTAACTCAGAAGAATTTTAAGATAAAAAAACCACCTTTCAAAATTTTCAATTCTAAAATTGATAAGAACTCGTGGATATTTTGAAGTTCACCTAGCCTTTCAATTCTTGAATCACTACATGTACCCACGATAATTCTTGTTTGAATAATAAACCTGGAGAATCTACAAGTTGCTCTTCTATATAGGCTCAATCTACTCATAAAATTAACTTTTGTAGCTAGGTGCTTGAACTATAAGCTGGTAAAGTTCGAGCACAAGAGGCCAAGTGGTTTGACTCAACGGCTTCCTATTTCAGAGTGGAAATAAGAGTAGATAGCCATGGGCTTTATGGTGTGGTTACGGTGTACCTCCTGAGCAGGACATGAAATACTATAATATGAGGGGACAAATCATAAATAATGAAGATCTCTACATAACGGAAACATATGTATATACTCATCCAATCACTAACTGAAGGTTGCTGGAAACTAACATATAAATACCACAAGCTACACTAGTTACTATAATAGGCAAATTCTCCACTTCAGCAGCAGCAACAAACTTAATAATAACCTTCTTAGCATTTAGTGCTACATTAGTCACCAGTGTACCAACCTGGTGAAATAGAAATTCATAAATTTAGGTACACCCTCTAGGACCTCTATTGTTCCCCGTGAAAGAATTTTTTTTCTGAAAAGGGAAACATTATTCAACAAAAGGCAAGCAAAGAAAAGAATAGTGTTATTTGTTGTTCAAAGTGAAATTAAATAAATTACAAATATATAAGTCATGGCTCTTTTTTGTATATTAATGAAACCCCAAAAGTGTGTCCTATTTCAAGAAATGAACAAACTGAATGTGCATCAGAAATTCCTAAATTACTACCATTGTCTCCATGATGACTTTCCAAAAGAAAACACTCAACCCCACCAATTACAACAACAACCACCCCCTTGCAGGTTGTTTGTGACCTAGCGACCCCCAAACACTTGCACTGATCTCCTATTTCAAGAAACAAACAACTGAATATGCATCAGAAATTCTCAAATTACTATCATTGCCTCCACAAGGACTTTCCAAAAGAAAACACCCAACCCTGCCACCATCACCACCAACAACACACACACACTCTCACTTTTCTTTTTCCATAACCTACCGACCTCCAAACACATGATACAAACCTTTTCAGGGACACCCTACTTATTAAAGGAGCCAGTTGAAAATCTTTAAGTCTAATGTTCAAATCTCAACAAAGACAAAAACTTAATTTCTATCTATTTATCAAAAAGCCTAAATGGACTAAAGTACTTACCCAAACACCCCGATTATCCAAAGAATAAATCTTTTCAGGCTAAAAACCTAAAAGGGTCAATGCAAAACAGATAAAATATAACAAAACATCAAGAAAAATCAATAAGGGGCATAAACATATTATCAAAGCTATACATCCCTACTTAATCAATGACATTATAATTTTTTTATCTACCGATCATCTCTAAATGCTAATCCAAAACAACAATCCCACCAAACATACCAGTGAGGGAGAGATGAGAGAAATAAACAATGATCTTTGAGCATATAAAATTTTTGAATCTATTTTTTCTTTAAAAAAATTAAATTGTGTGAAAAATAATTTTAGTTGCACATATTTGATTGAATGTTGAGACCTAGGGGCGGAAGATGGAAAATCTTTGTTTGTTCAATTGAATAGGAAGAAAGAGCTTATGACTGTTGGGATTTGAGCATTTCTTGAATGAAAAATTTCTTTATTGCTTGTTGAAAAAGAAGAAAGAGCGGACATCTAACGTGGGTTTAATTGTGAAATTGTCATTTTTTACATTTTGACTAGCGTCCATAATTAATTTCAAAGACAAGCCAAAAATTATTTTTTTAAAAAATTACTCACCTTGTTTTTGAAAAGAATGACCCCCCACTCCCCCTTTTTTTGGGGGAATACTTTAAATTGAGTTTTTCATATGGTATATTTATGGTCGAAAAATTAAAGAACATTTGGATATATTTAATATAGCTTTAATTTAAGATCACAAGATTGAAAAATATTTTCTATTTTTATAAATTTGATGTCAAATCCAATTAGACCATTCTCTTTTAATTGGTGGAAGTATATTAAATGATGAACACCTTTAACGAAAATTATTACTGAGTGACTAATTATGTCAATGTTTAATAAATCAAGACCAAAAGAAAATATGAAAAAAGGTTTCATAAGTGATGATCAAAATTGTATAAATAATTAAGAAGTGTTACACAAATCTTTTTTTTTCTTGCTCCTAATTTGTTGTAAATTGATATGAAATAGTAAACACCTTGAAATTAATTAATATATGGTGAAGAATAGTAACATGTCATGCAAAAATACCAAACTTAGTAACTAGAGATACATTTGACAATTTGACTAAAAGTGGAAGCAAGCCAAGTCTGGAGTGAGGGTGAAGTTAGGCCAACTTTCATAACACCTTCCGCCCAGAAGATGGAATACATGCATGCATGTGACTAAATTGCAGCCCACGGAAAGGTAAACAGCACACACCCCACCCACAAAGCATATAGGAAACATTAGAAATAAAAAGAAAAGTTAAATCTGAAGAACCAAAATACACCTTCCTAAATATTGTTTGACCGAGTGATGGAGCTTGTAAGGGCCAGGGTTTAGTCGACTCTATTTCGATAGAAGTTAAAATTTATATTACTATTATTATTATTATTATTATTATTATTATTATTATTATTATTATTATTATTATTATTATTATTATTATTATTATTATTATATATAATGCATAGTAGGTAGTTGAATCCTTTTAACTTCTTCGTGTATTTATATTTTTATATTTTAAATTTATTAATAAAAATTCTTACTCCATTACCTATTTGACCCTATATAAAAAAATGGTAAAGAACCACTAACAAGATTAGTGGCTAAACATATAAAATATTCCAAAATGTATTTTTTTTTCTTACACATAAAACAAAACTGGAATAAACTAAAATGAAAATGAATCTACTAGCAACTTAGAGAGACAGTGACCACCGTTAAATGAATTTTCTTTCCTAAAGATATGATTATTCCTCTCTCTCTCTCTCTTCATGTATTAATGTATTTTTTTTTCTAAGACATATTGGATTGCACCCTAATTTTTTTTATTTCGTCCACATGATGAAAGTCAAAAGCGGTAGACTGAGAACCACGATATAGCCAACTAAAATCTTTAAACTGAAGGAAAAATTGTGCACTTTATGAAATATGTCTCTCTTTAATCTCCATACTCATTCTTTCAAAGCTTTCATGTACAACTTCTTTTCTTCACGAATTTTTGCTTTACATGTTACGATGAAGACATACAGACCAAATAGCCAACGTTTCATCATTTCCTCATTTTTCTTCATTATTTTCCTTTGCATTATAGCTTCAATCAATGAAATCCGATTCGATAGCTTTTTGAAGTTTGGTAGATGTGCTTTTTCTCAAACGGGCATTACTAATTCTTCCTCTATAAACTTTCTAAATTTAAATTCCTCCACCTTGTCGTCCCCCAACAACGAAATCCGAATTCTCATAGGAATCTTGACACTTCCGGATCAATACCAAAAGAGACACTTCCTGCGGCTAATCTATGGGATACAATCTCCAATAATTGGTGCAAAAGTTGACATCAAGTTTGTTTTCTGCAACCTAACAAAAGAAGATCAAAAGGTATTAGTGGCACTTGAAATAATGCGTTACGACGATATCATCATCCTCAACTGCCAAGAAAATATGAACAAAGGTAAGACATATACCTATTTTTCATGCTTACCAGAAATGTTTTCACTCTCTAATGACCAACCCTATTATCCACCCTATCATTACGTGATGAAAGCCGATGATGACACATACATACGGCTTGAGAGTTTAGTAGAATCCTTAAGGCCATTACCTAGGGAAGATTTGTATTATGGTTATGTTATACCATGTCCAAGCATGGACCCTTTTGTGCACTACATGTCAGGTATGGGTTATTTGGTGAGTTGGGATATAGTAGAATGGATAAAAGATTCTGATATTCCAAAAACTCATTTAGAAGGACCAGAAGATAAGGTATTTGGAGAGTGGCTACGAGATGGTCATCGAGCAAGACACAGATACAACGCCAAGTGGTCAATGTACAATTTCCCCGAGCCACCAACGAGATGCACGCATGAATTATGGCCAGACACAATTGCAGTTCATCTTCTCAAGAACCAAGAGAAGTGGATTCAGACGCTCAATTATTTCAATGTCACTAGGGATCTTAAACCATCTAAGTTGTATCATATACCTTAGGCAAACACACATCTTTTTCTCCCTGTTTCCTACTTCATCAATATGATATATCTTTTCTTGTTTAGAATCATTATTGCTAGGTACGTGGAAAGAGAATAAGAACAATTTTTTCATTAAATGGGCAAGGAACAGTTTATTGTTATTATTTTTTCCCTAAAAGTCTTTGTTTCCGGGATTTGTTGAACGAGGAGTACTTAATGCAATTTTGAAAGAGAAAAATTAGACAACGTCCGTCCTATATAATAAGAATATCTTTTTATAAATATCTTACTAAATTAAGGTACAATTAATTATATTATTTTTTTTCTATTTTACTCCGTCATTAATTAGTGTATTAATAATTTTTTATAATTTAATTTAATATATATTGATATAAATGAAGGGTAAAATGGTAAAGTTTGCTGATGTATTAATGTTCTCTTAATAATGATGTAAAATAGAAAGTGTTAATATTAAGTAAAAATTTGTTACCCAAAATAACTGATCATATTTATTACCGAATTGGCCTTCGGTCCCTATTCATTGCTGGCGCATTGCATTTCCACGAAACAAAAATAAGCGCAAATTTGCCACATTTTCCATATTAGACTAAATTCATGGATTTGGAACTGGATTGTTTATTCTATTATTGGTGAGTGTTTTTGTCTTTCTTTTCTCTCAAAGTGGCTGAAGTTTGGGTTTGCCCATTTTAGAGTCATTTGGTAGGATAGACAAGACTCTGTACTAGGTTAAAAGTATGAGCGTTTAATAATGTTGATTGAACTTTTTACCTTTCATTAAAAGATTCATTTTTAAACAAAATCGTCTTTTCACCTTTTTTTGGAAATATTATTTTAATAATATTAAAAATAAATAAAAATTAAATTAAAAAAATTCCTACACAGAATCCTTTTCCTACTAAAATAGACTTTGTGTAAAAAACAATTAGTTAAAAAGAAAAAAATTTAAAAAGGAAAACACGTCCAAAAAAATTAAAGGAAAAATTAAATAACGAAAAATCCCTATACAAATAATCCTTTTCCAACTAAAATAAATTAAAAAAAAAATTAGTCAAAAAGAAAAAAATAAAAGGGAAACATCCAAAGTGAAAAAGAAAAAAAAATTAGGAAAAAACTTCAAGTAAACTTTTCATTTTTTTAGAGAACACAGTTTGGTTTAATTTTATTTTTTTGCTTTTTTTTCATTTTAACTAACACAAGTTTCCCACTTTGAAAAGGAAACCCAAATAATGATTTTAAAAAAAAATAAATGGGGAAAAGATATTAATTATTTAATAATAAATAAAACTTCTTCTAATTTTATCATGAATTCTAATTGTATGATGAAAAATTTTGTCCTAAATACAATAAAATATTATTTTCTTTCCTTTTTGATTAATGACTTCTCTACTTCTATAAAAACACTTCAATTTCAACTTTTGATTCATTCACTCCCTTCAACTTTTGGTTTATTCACACCCTTCATCAATTTGTGCTAAGTGGTGCTCGATCTTATTTTACGATTTTTTTGAACTTCAATTTGATTATCAAGTTTTCTTATATTATACAATCACTTTCTTTATTTTATATTTTTTTCTCTTTTTTTCACTGTTTGAATTTAAAGAAAATAATATTAATTGTTATGCCAGCTTAACTGGCTTCATTCGAATTATATTATGGTCTTCGTTTAGTTAGTTTAGTCTAATAAATTTTTGTTATTTAAAAATTTCTAGTATTTTGTTTCTAACCTCTCCATCTATTCAGTAAAGTAATATCTCAAGTAAGGTAATACTTTTTCATCTTATAATTTTTTTAGAGGCACTCGAAAGACTTTAACATTTGTTGACGAAGTTAAGGATTAAAGATGCCATTAGACAATTTCAAGAATTGCTCCTTATGATTTGAGGTAAACTTACTATATTTTTTTTATTTATTCTTAATGTTAATTAATAATTCATTATTATATATTCTTGAGAAATAAATTGCAAATTAAAAAGTTATCAGTTGTCATTTTTATATATAATGTCTCATATACAGTTATTAGTTCTAAATTATTTAATTTACAATTTTTGTACATATTATTTGGATCATGTCACATAAATTTTGTTAGCCATTGGAACTCATATATCAATAAAAGATTTTCCCACTCAAGATTAATATAACAAAATTTATTATATATTTTCATATAGAAAAATCACTAAGTATGATTAATGAAATTTTCTCTTTACGTAATAAACAATAACGCACCATATAACACATCAATTCTTACTTTTCTGGTAACAAGAAAAGTCAATTAGATTTTCTGAATATCCTGTTTTAGATTTAAAATATGGAGAGTATTACCATAATCTATATCTATACTATATTAAAAGTGTGAAGGTCCTTAATAATGTAGATTGAACTTTTTGTCCTTCATTAAAAGACTTCGCTTTAAGTAAAATTGTCTTTTCACCATTTATAAAAATTATTATATGTAACGACCCGTTAAGTCGTTTTGAGATATAGAGTTTCCTATATTATAAAATATTAATCTTGAAATATTTAAATGGACTTTTTGGGCTATTCAATAGTTTCATTATTTAATTGAGAAGTAATTTTGGATAATTGAATTAATAAGTGGGTAAAAGTGATAATTTATGTAACATCTTATACTACTTACAGTATATTTATTAAAATAGGTTAGTAGGGTTTTCAGTTATAATAAATTAAAATATATATAATAAGTATATAAGAAAGGGTTGCACATACACGCGTAGCCCTATAGAAAGGAAAAAGGCAAAAGGGGGGAAAAACAAGAAGAGTGAGGCGAGCAAATATCTAGGTAAGTTTGCAATTTGCTAATGTGTTGCCGTATGTATGTCTCCCCTTCATTCACACTTTCCGCTCAGTTGTAGTTCTCCTCCATCATCAACCTTCACCAGTGCTTTCAGTTCATCCTTTAGTCCAACATATTACTATGTTGTGCGTTTCACATGTGTATATAGTTTTGGTATTAATATTGGGAGTTTGTATTTTATGAACGCTATTACAATTATATTATTTAAAATAATTTAGACTCAATCTTAGGTTTGAAATTTAAGAAAAACTGTTATAGAATAAAATATACAATTTGGGTCTATGTTACGTCATATAGTACCATGGGTGTTATTCATTTCGAAATTTAATTCTAAATTTTTAATTGATTAGATCATGGTGCTTCAAATTCTATTCGAAAGGGAAGGCTCAAGTGTTTGATTGATCGTGATTCGACTAAGGTAGGTGGACGTTCAAAACCTTGTAATTCTCATAGAATTCCCAAATTTTCCTTTCTTCTATGTGTGATGCATTACATATTTGTGATATTAAAAAAATAAGGTGAATAAGTGTAAATGTGAGTTGGTGTGATGTTATAATACTTGAATGTAAAATGTGGTTATGTGATGAGAATTCTATTTTGAGATAAATTATAAATGTTGTATCGAAACTATGGTATTACAAGTTACATTAAAATATGTCATCCTCTCATTATTGTGTGAACATGCCCATTTGCATTTACTGTGTGACAAGTGTTATGTGAACATGAAAAAGAAAAAAATTAAAGAAGATGTACTATTTCGAGGGACGTGTCGCATGCCGCGACGGATACTATATTTCGAAGGACGTGTCACACGCCATGATAGATACTATATTTCAAGAGTCGTGTCGCACGTTGCGATGGATACTATGATTCGAGGATCATGTCGCACGCCGCGACAGATGCATGTACTAAGAGTCCCCCATGGGTCCCAGACTGTGAGACAGCGGGTGTGTATCACTAGGACAGACATGCATCATTATGTCTGACATCATCATAAAAGCATTGCATCTCATCCTTACATATTTTTGTGTGGTATGATGTTCTTTTCGGTGATTGCTTGTAGGTTGTGTGTTGTGACTTGTGATGTGGAATTGTAGTACACTGAGAACTTACTTCTACTTATATTATATCTTGCTAGGTTGACTGATTTTCTATGCAGGTTTTGGTTGTAGAGGTAGGTTGGAATGAAAGAAGTTTGTGTATTCTATTGGAATTACAAGGTAGCTGTTGTCTTCTGGCTGAATTTCTTGTTCCTATTTCTGTAGTGCTTTGTTCTATTCAAGAAGAAAGATACTTTAGACTTGTGTTTCCTTGATTTTATGTGTTTTTAGAGGCTTGTACACGTGAAAACCTGATTTTAGGGATTTTTAATTAAATTAAATTGACTTATTATCTGCAATTAAACTTTCATTTTTATTATCATTTTGTCTTCTTAATGTTATAGTTGGGTGGTAAGCTGACTTGTCTTGGTGGGATAAGACGAGTGCCATCACGCCCATTTTTTTTGGGTCGTAACAGTTGGTATCAGAGCCTAGGTTCGTAGGTCTCTCGTGCATACAAGCTGAGTATAAGTAGAGTCTCAAGGATCGGTATGGAGACGTCTGCCCTTATCTTTGAGAGGCTATGGGGACTGTAAGGAAACTTCCCTTTATTTCTCTCTATTATCGTGCGTGGTTTTGTCCATTGGTACTGAGTTATGCCCGTGTTCTTTTTACAGATGGCAAGGACTAGAGCTACTGTTTCTGGTGGTAAAGGTGAGGCAGCTCCTAAGGTAGTTGTCGAGGCCCTAGTTAGAGGTAGGGGAAGAGGCTGCACCAGAGAAGGTGCCCGTAGAGTGGCATCAGTGAGAGGTCATGGCCGAGGAGCAGCACGAGCTAGAGGGCAGATGGGAGGGGCTTCTCTGGAGCCACAGATAGAGGTTGGTCAGGACCAGGTTCCTTCAGAGCATGCAGCCTCACATTTTGTTGCAGGATACTTTATTGAGGGTGTTGGATGTACTTGAGAGTCTTGCTCCGAGTGGTAATACGACAGGCATGCCAGGTGATTCTCAGACTGGAGGACGAGCTCAGACTCCGAATCAACATCATGCTCCCCTGGTTCACAATCCGGTGGAGCATCCACCAGTGGGTACTAGAGTTGAGATTGATCCGGCACCAGCTATTGAGGTTCAGGGTGCACCATCGACTACATTGATTGAGAGTGAACAGCGCTGCAACACGGGGTTCGATATGTTACTCTTCAGCTCCGTGGGCTAGCCAGGGAATGATGGAGGACATATTCAGGGTCTTTGCCTGCGGGATCTCCCACAGTGTTTTGGGAGATGTTCTCTGGTGCTTTTTATGATAGATTTGTCCCTTGGAGTGTAAGGGAGGAGAGTCGTCTAAGATTTGAGAGTCAGAGGCAGGATGGCTTATCAGTCACCGAGTATGAGACCCGTTTCTGTCAGTTTTCTAGACATGCTACAGCCATTATCTCAAACGAGAGAAAGAAAGTTCATAGGTTTGTGAGAGGGTTGACATATTCTATTCGACAGACAATATTTAGAGTATCTAGAGATGAGGTCTCTTTCCAGTCTGTTGTGAGTGCTGCTAAGGAGGCAGAGTTGATGGAGAGAGAAGAGTTTGGGGACCTTAAGAGGGCCCGTGTATCCGGTGAGTTTTCTAGTACCTCATCCGGAGATAGAAGGTTCTATAGAAGGGGTGGCTCATCCTAGTGTCAAGGACCAGTTCATGTATCATTACCTGCTTCTAAGGGTGGTCAGATACATCGTGGGTCTACAGGGCGAGACAACTATGGTAGTTCGTCAGGACCAGCATGTCAATCCTAGAGTCAGAGGTTTTGTTATGGTTGTGGAGATCCTGATCACTTGATACGACAGTGTCCCTTATCAGGGGGACAAGGTGGGCCCCATCTCAGATCTTTTTTTCAGACTAAACCACCAGTACCACCACCATACAGAGGGTGAGGTAGAGCTCAAACAGATAGAGATAGCCACATTCCAGGTAGAGGAGCGAGTGGCTCCATAGTCCCACAGAGTAGGGGTAGAGGCATTGCTCAGACGGGCGATGATAGGGGACCATAGTGCTATGCATTTCCAAGGAGGCCCGAGGTAGAGGCTTCTAATACAGTCATCATAGGTATTATCCTGGTTTGTCATCGATCTGCATCTGTATTATTTGATCCTGGATATACTTACTCCTATGTGTCATCCTACTTTTCGTCTGGATTCAATTTGTTATATGATCGTATGCCTATACCCATTCATGTTTCTACACCAGTAGGTGAGCCTTTAGTGGTGAATCGAGTGTATCAATCCTGTCTTTTTCTTTATCTGGGTTTGATACTTAGGTAGATATGGTTATTCTGGAAATGGTAGATTTTGATGTTATCTTATGGATGGATTGGGTTTCCCCATATCATGTTATTCTTGATTGTTATGCAAAAACAGTGACCCTAGCTATGCCCGAGGTACCAAAAATTGAGTGGAAGGGTGATAGTGGTTCTTATCCAAGCAAAGTCATCTCTTACGTCCCTGCTCAGAAATTGATTGATAGGGAGTGTTTGTCTTACTTGGCTTTCATTCGGGATACTAATGTTGATCCACCTTCTATAGAGTCTATTTCGGCGGTTCAAGAGTTTGATTGATAAGGGGTGTTTATCTTACTCGATTTTCATTCAGGATACTAACGTTGATCCACCTTCTATGGAGTCTATTCCAGTGGTTCAAGAGTTTGTCGATGTGTTTCCTACTGACCTTCCAGGTGTTCCTCCCGATAGGGATACTGACTTTTCTATTGATCTAGAGCCGGGTACAAAGCCCATCTCCATCCCTCCATATCGAATGGCTCCAACTAAGTTGGAAGAATTAAAGGAGCAACTTTAAGATTCGCTGAGCAAAGGGTTTATTCATCCTAGTGTGTCACCTTGGGGTGCCCCAGTCTTGTTTGTAAAAAACAAAGATGGATCCATGAGGATGTGTATTGATTATAGGCAGTTGAAGAAAGTGACTGTCAAGAACAAATGTCCTCTTCCTCATATTGATGACTTGTTTGATCAGCTTCAGGGAGCAACTTTGTTCCTTAAGATTGACTTGAGGTATGATTATTATCAGTTGAGGATTAGAGCATCAAATATCCCTAAAACAGCTTTTCGAACTCGTTATGGCCACTATGAGTTTATGATAATGTGTTTTTGGTTGACTAATGCCCCTGCAGCGTTCATGGAGCTGATGAACAGGGTATTTTGTCGGTATGTGGACTCCTTTGTGATAGTATTCATTGATGGCATCTTGGTATATTCCAAAACTAAGGTTGATCATGTTCGTCACTTGAGGCTAGTACTGCAGAGGTTGAGAGAGGAGAAGTTATATGCAAAATTCTCTGAGTGTGAGTTCTGGCTTGATTCGATATTATACTTAGGGCATGTGGTGTCCAAGGAAGGGATTAGAGTGGATCCGGCTAAGGTAGAGGCAGTTAGAGGGTGGACAAGGCCTACTTTAGCTACCGAGATTCACAGTTTTGTAGGGTTAGCTGGGTACTATCGACGTTTTATTCAGGGGTTTTCTTCCATTGCCGCCCCATTGACCAAGTTGACTCGAAAGAATGTAGCCTTCAATTGGTCTGCTGAGTGTGAGGCGAGCTTCCAAAAGCTCAAGTCTTTGTTATTGTCAGCTCCCATTTTGACATTACCTAAGATCATCTTCACTGATCATAGAAGCCTTCAGTATGTATGCAGTCAAAAGGATCTAAACTTGAGGCAGCATAGGTGCATGGTGTTACTAAAGGACTATGACTTAACCATCCTATATCATCTGGGGAAGGCGAATGTTGTGGCTGATGCCTTGAGTAGAAAGTCTTCTAGCATGGGGAGCCTAGCTACCATTCGAGTGAAGGAACGACCTTTGGCTAGGGATGTTCAGTGTCTAGCTAATGGCCTAGTCAGGTTACAACTTTCTGATAAAGGTAGTGTACTTGCTTTCCTTGATGCCCGTTCTTCCTTGATGGACCAGATTCGAGAGCGTCAGTTTGAGGACGAGAAGTTACGCCTCATCAGAGACAAAGTGACTAGAGGAGAGGCTAAGTAAGCGTTGCTTGACCCTGAGGGTGTTTTAAGGATTGGAGGTCAAGTCTGCATGCCTAAAGTGGGTGATTTGATTAGATTAATTCTTGAGAAGGCACACTGTACTCGCCATTCCATTCATCCAGGAGCAGCGAAGATGTATCATGACTTGAGTCAGCACTATTGGTAGTGTGGTGTGAAGAAGGATATTTCAGAGTTTGTGGCTAAGTGTTTTTGACTTGTCAGCAGGTTAAGTGTGAGCACCAGTAGCATGGAGGTGAGTTTCAGAGGATGCCCATTCATACATGGAAGTGGGAGCGAATCACTATTGATTTTGTGGTGGGTTTGCCCATTACTGTTGGTGGTTATGATTCAATTTGGGTGGTCGTGGATAGATTGACTAAGTCAGCCCATTTCATTCTGATCAAGGTCAAGTATACAACAGAGAAGTTAGCTGAGCTTTACATCAGTCAGATAGTTAGATTGCATGGAGTGCCCGTTTCTATCATTTTGGATCGGGGTTCACTTTTCACTTTGCATTTTTGGAGGGCCTTGCAGCATGGTCTAGGTACTCAGCTGGATATGAGCTCAGCCTTTCACCTCAGAAACATGGACAGTGGGCCTTGCAGCATGGTCTAGGTACTCAGCTGGATATGAGCTCAGCCTTTCACCTCAGAAAGATGGACAGTCTGAGCGGACTATTCAGGTGCTGGAGGACATGCTGCGAGCGTGTGTGATTGATTTTGGTACCCATTGGGACTAACATTTGCGGTGCCCCAGTCTTGTTTGTAAAAAACAAAGCATGCCGCGACGAATACTATATTTTGAGAGACGTGTCGCACGCCATGATGAGTAATATTGGGACTAACATTTGCCCTTAGCAGAGTTCGCCTACAATAATAGTAATAACTCCAGTATTCAGATGGCTCCATTCGAAGCTTTGTATGGCAGACGGTGTAGATCTCTGATTGGTTTGTTTGATTTTGCCGAGATGGACTCATTATATGCAGACTTTCTAAAAGATGCTATGGAGCAGGTCCGTAAGATTCAGGGTAGATTGTGGACGGCCCAAAGTTGACAAAAGAGTTATGTAGATAGGAGGGTCCGAGCATTAGAGTTTATGGACGGCAATCATGTTTGGCTCATAGTATCACCTATGAAGGGTGTGATGTGGTTTGGGAAGAAGGGCAAGCTTAGCCCTCAATTTATTGGCCCATTTGAGA